>CM031243.1:665501375-665754542 GCA_018340775.1 Taxus wallichiana var. yunnanensis
ATTTCTTGATGAGTATTGGGTTGAAGCGGTTGGAACAATAGTCTATCTGTTAAATAAATGTCCTACTAAAAGTTTTGAAACATGATACATCAATAGGCATGGAGTGGAAGGTGTAGAAACAAAATCATAAAATTATTATTTACATCACGCATCTAAATATGTCATTATATGCATGTTTCTTAAGCAAGAAAACTAGACATTAATAACACTTGTTTTTCTTGTACATTGTTTTATCCTTTTCATACTCTTATCATTTACTTTTTTCAAATGACTACTCTACTTTTGCATATTAGACAACATGTAACCCAACTTTGTATTTACCATTATATCCTCCGAGCATTGTGGATAGTACCTCCCATTAGGAACAGAAGCGCCAAGCTCTACTGTCTCCTTTGGGCACTTCTACCATTTTCTCCGCATTTATCAAATTTAAAATCCCACATCCTTTTTATCTTTTCTAATCACTTTGGGTTGGAATTTTTAGTTTTTAATGATAAAATTCAAAAAAATCTTATGACTTACTATTATTAAGGGTTGGATAATTAGGGGCTATTACTTACTATCTACTACTTGGGAAAATAACAACAGTCAAATACTCTATTTGAGTTGAAGTATTAACTGCATAAGAGGGCCAATTTCTGAATTTCATCTTACACATTCATCTTGGGGAAAAGTAGTTATAGCCCACTATCTTGGTGTGAATGGCACAATGGAAACCTAGTTTCATGGGACACAATTCAATCTCACACAAACACAATAGAACTACATAGAGTATGAAATGTAGTGTAACACTTTGTGAGAATTACATTGGGGTAACCACTGAGATCAATCTAACTCAAACATATGCATTATTTCTTTTATCTAATGTTTGTTTGAGCCTTATGCGGGTATCTACGGTTTTTTTTGCAATTTTGGTTGTGAAATCAAAACCCTACAACGAAGCTAGAAAGATAAAGAGAGAAAGGAAGAAGACCTTGTCAGGACCCTAAGAAGATTAGATCCAAAATTGTTGCCAAGACGCTAGCGACTACTTCAGAAACTAGTGCCCGGGTGGTTCTTTTCGAAGGAGTTTTAGGTTCCACTTTCCCGCACAAAGATTGTTTGGTCTAGATCCGTCATGTTCTATTTAGTTTCCAGCCCAAAATTAGCCTAGATATCTGAATACAAGCTAAGTCACTTCTATTTGACTATTGCTTATACTTTCTTATTTCTTGCATGATAGATTTCCCTTGTTACTATTGTATTCATTTGATTTCAGTCCTCTAATTAAAATTTAATTTCCATTAATTCATAAGGAAACCAAGTGTTGAGCACTTAAGAGTTTTTGGATGTGTCGCATACACAATTGTTCCCAAGAAAAGAAGATAAAAGTGGGATAACATAGGAGAAAAATGCATCTTCATTGGGTATATTAAACAATACAAAGCTTATAGATTGTACAATCCAATCACAAAAGATCTAATAATCACTCTAAATGTTCAATTCATAGATGAAGCATCATGGGGAGATGTACAAAAGTGCAGCAATCACAATAAAAGGTAAGTGGAACTTTTATTGAAGCGAAACAACATATAGTACAATCAATAATGCATCGAGTTGGAGCCTTATCTCACAAAGGGGTGAGTGGTCAAGTGGCCATAGCAAACAAGTTACACAAGGAGGTGCTCATGAGGCAACTTCATCATCTTTCGACCCAAATCAACACCAAGTGAGAACAAGGAGTGTACAAGAGATCTATGAACAGCCAAGGTATGATGAAAATTAAGATGAAACAATCAATTTTCCTCTATATCCAATAGTTGATCCTATTTATTTTGAAGAAGTAGTAAAGGAAAAAAGGTGGTATGAAGCAATGGATGAAGAAATGCATACAATAGAGAAGAATAAAACATGAGAACTAGTTGACCTTCTAATAAGAAAAGAAGTCATTGGAGTCAACTGGATTTACAAAACATAAACTACTCTCAAATGCAAAATTGAAATACATACAAAAATACTAGTTGTCAAAGGCTACAAGCAACGGTTTAGGCACGTGATTATAATGAGACATTTGCTTGAAGTAAAGTAAGGCTGGAAGCTGTGAGAACAATTATTGAAATAACTATTCAACACAAGTGAAAAGTACATCAAATGGATGTCAAGTGAGCTTTCTTGAATGACATGTTAGAAGAAGAATTTTTTTGGGACAACCACATGGTTATGAGATGCCAAGGCATTTGGAAAATGGTGTATAAGCTCGATAAAGTGTTGTATGGGCTCAAACAAGAACCAAGGGCCTGGTACAACCATATAGACTCTTATTTGATAAGCAATGGCTTTAGCAATAGTGGTAGCGAACCTACACTCTACATCAAAGTAAAAAAATAAGGTGAGATTTTGATTATAGTCATTTATGTAGTTGATCTAATCTTTACTACAAATGCAAACAAGTCCAGAGAAGAATTCAAATCATCCATGAAGGAGTTTGTGATGACTGATTTATATTTGTTGAATTAATTTCTCGGGATTGAAGTCAAACAAATGGAACATGGAATTTTTGTGTCACAAGATAAGTATGCAAGGAATATTATGGAGAGATTTAGAATGTTGGATAGAAAACCAACATCTACACCAACTGAAACAAGTTTGAAAGTGCACAAGGAAGATTGCACTAGCAATGTAGATCCCACGTGGTACAAAATCTTGGTAGAAAGCTTGAAGTATTGGACTGCAACTAGATTGGACATCATGTATGCAGTCAACTTGATTTCTAGATTCATGGAGAATCCAAATGAGACACATTGACAAGAAGGTAAAATAATTTTAAGGTATATTAATGGCACAAGAAATTACGAAATTTTGTATATTGTAAATAATTTTTAGTTAGTTGGATATACACGTAGTGATTGGGAAGGTATCCTTGATGATAGAAAGAGGACATCTCGGATATGTGTTTCATATAGGGTCAGGAGACTTTTAATGGCCTTCAAAGAAAAAAAAATCAGTTGTTTCACTTTCCACAATTTAAGCCAAGTATATAGAAGAAAATTCACCCACATGTCAGGATATATGGATCGAGAAGAATCCTATCAAATTTGCTTGAAGGAAAATATGGAACATCTACTATCTATAGACATTAAATCATACACTTTGGGTAATTATTTAATCTGGTTTTATACTAATATTCATATGGTTCTTAAGTGCAAAAGAGTACTAATCAACCCATGTCTTTGGCCATCTTGCTTTGTTTTCTATTGCTCTATTTCCAACCTTACACCCGCACTTGCCCAATATGCATTGTTAATCTATATTCTCTATTTCTCGACTAGGGATCCCGATCGGCCAGATTAGGGTGCCCCAGTGCCCTGGTCCCCTCTAGGTGCCCTGATCCTCTTTGCACTTTCCTCTCACCTTTTGGGAACTTTCTAGTCATTTGAGCTTTCTATCTTTTTGGTGGTCGGCCTTTTTGAGGTTAATTATGAAATTAGAACAAGAGAACCATATAAATATAAAGTTATGAGACCATAATGAGGACTAGGCACTAAGCAATACTATCATCACCTAAGGTTGCATCCATCAAAGGCTTCTATTGCTCCATTTGCATCCATCTAGCTCCATCACAAGGGACAAAGGTTGGTTCATCTGCATCACACTTCATAGGAGGGGAGTTTATTCTATTCCATGCACCATCTATTTACATTCTACATCTAGTTATTGCTCGTTATTCACAAAGTGCGACTAGCACAAGAGCTTCTAGGGCACGATTTCCACACACACACACACCCACACACCCACACACACACCACTGGGTCTGCGAGATGTAGTGCGGTTCTTAGTTAGTAAGTCCACCGTTGTGGCCACTTGAGGATAGTCTGACACCTTCATATGAATCTTTCTCTTGATGCTTTGCTTTGGGTATTACATGTGATTCCTTCATTATAGGTTTATTGCGACATTGGGGAACATACGGTGACATACACGTGACTAAAGACGACACAATGATCATTTAAAAACACCTCGAGAGGAGGTTCCTTGGTCATTTCTTCAAACCAGGGGTGCCCAAGTGCCCCCCATCCCTCTCAAGGCACCCCAGTATACTTAGATAGTCTAGATCTACACTTTCTTGAGCTCTTGTGTGGTCGTTTCCTCCTCTGTGCAACCCGTCTCCACATCCGAGAATTAGCCGAGACCTTCTTAACCCTCTTTTCACACTAGGGTTTTTACATTTCATTGCTTTGAGATTACTTGGGTCTATTTACTACATTTTATTTAATTCATTTACCTTGCTCTGTAACATCGATTAGACTACAATATAAATTTCATTTTCGTTTAATCACTATCTTTTGTAATAGGTTATCTTACTTTGTCTTGTCAAAGAATCTTGTTTTTCATAGGAGAATCAAGCACATTTCAATCATGTATCATTTCATTCCATAATTAGTTGAAAAATGTGAGATAAACATCAATTTTGTAAGTCAAAGCAACAACTTGTTGACATTTTTACATAGCGTTTGTCAAGGATAGTTTTTAACTTTTGAGAGGAAATTTGGGAATCATTGATATAGTACAAGCTAGCTATGAAGATAATTCATCTAGCTCCAGAGATCCTATAGCTCACTCCAAAGGTCCTTCACCTTACTCTAGAGATCCTTCACCTTGCTCAGGATATCCTTCACCTTGCTTTAGAGATCCTACAATAATCTCCGAGATCCTCCATACACTCTAGAGATCCTACCAATCAGATCTGGAGATTTACAACTAGCTCTGGAAAGATCCTTCAACTAACTCTGGAGATCCTATCGGCTAGCTTAAGAGATCCGAAAGTTAGCTCCGGAGATCTAAAATAAGTTTTTTTAGTGAATATAAATGTTTTTGTAAAGTCTCTTAATGCATAGGGTGCTTTTATATGAGTTTGTAGAGGCTCAAGATTAAGGAGTGTTAAAAATCATTAATCTTGTCGACATTATTAAATAATTTTTTTAATTCATTTCCCTCTTCTCCACCAACACATTTAATGCTTTGGTTTTGGAAGCTCTCATTTTTAAATATTTTTAGGAGGGAATCCATTTAATATTGTAAAAGATTAAGGGAAGTGTTAAAAATCAGTAATCTTGGCCATTATTATTAAATGATTTTTAAATTTATTTCCCTCTTCTCCACCAACCTTACATTTACATTTACATTTAATGCTTTTATTTTGGGAGCTCTCATTTTGAAATATTTTTTAGGAAGGAATCTATTGTTAGAGGATTTTTTTTTTTTTGAAGTGCACAATAGTGTACAATCGGTAGAAACAGATATAAAAACTAAGAGTAGCTGCTCATTGAAAGTGTGTGCATGCAAAAAGAGGCAAACAGCAGTCCATAATAGAAAAAAATAGAAAAATTAAGAGGTGTGCACAACAGTTTAGAGAAGTAGAGTGAAAAATATCACCATATCAATGATATTATTATGCAAAACCAAAGCATAGTAGAGCAATGTTATCCATATTTTAACAAAGAAAAAGAGCAAAAACAGACGGAGAATAGTTTTGATTTTTATTTTTATTTTGTAGGAGTATATAGGAAAAACAAAGAAGCATTTCAAGAAATTAATATATTGAATTGCTCTTCTTAGAATTAACATGATAACTTTTTTGTTTTTATGTTATACTTTGCCTCTATTGTTCTCAATTTTTGTTTTGTTCTCTCCATTTTCCAACACAACATTGAGCATATTCTAAAAGTATTTTGTGGAACTCTACGCTATCTCAAGATTCATGTGGAGATATTATTAAGGAAATGTTTAAATAGAGTTTATAGAATTTAGGTGCTACAAAATGAGAGTTGATTTGTGGAAAAATTGGTATCCACATCCGCGGGTATCCTAGAAACCCCGCCATATCGACGTCGAGTTCATTTTACCTATTTAAATTGTCAGGACAACTAAGGTAAAATCCATGTGAGAGAGATAACAAGGACATTCCTGTCAAGTTTATCCCATAATTATTAATGAGGACAATGTTCACTTCACTAGCACTCATTAATCGACGACTTTGTACGTGTGAAATAATACGCATGGATTTTTGAAGAAAATTTATCTCATTCGATTTTATTCTACCCCCACCTTGTGTTTTGAGTACCTTTATCATTTAAAAATAGGGTAAGAAAGAGGCATTGGATTTCTCCATTGATATTACGGGATCCTTCGCTATCTGTTTGTTGTCAAGAGGCTGAATTGCTTTGTTGTATCTCGCTCAGTTATACTTTGCCATTTTCTACTTTCAAAATGGGGGGAGCTCCCCACAGAGTTGAGCCAATTTTTGATCCATAGTGGCAAGATTGTGTGGAACTCTGGGGAACCCTCAACATTAGGGGTTTTACACATTTCATCCAAAGAATTAAAGGATACGATCAACACATCTCCCTTCAGTTCGTGGAAAATTAGAAGAACATGAATGTTAATTTCAAAGAAAGGGATTTCAGTATCACCGAGCATTTCATTTCGTTCATCATGGGTCTAAGCATGGATGGAAAAAGGTTTTTCAAAAATAAATTTGATAAAGAGGCAAAGGAAAAGTTGTTTCTTGACGACAGAGAATGCATGGAAACAAAAAAGAGGGCATTGTTTGTGCTACTATCCCGTGACCTTTCGATGAAGTATCTCGAATGACGGTGTAGTACATCACTCTCGAGGAAGCTTTTCTTCTATTCCACTTCATCATTTGGTGCTCCTCAACCATTTCGGGGTAAAATCAAGGTAATCCTACCATACTAAATTTTGCACTCCTTGAGAATTCTATCTTGGAGGTCCAAAGTCATAGGAGGGTTGTTCATTACAACAAGGGGTTATTTTTCTAATTCACTAGTACATTATGGATGTAGTGGCTATTGACCCTAACCCTCCTCTTTCTCCCCGCCTCCTTAGCAACATCGTATCCACTCCAAAACCCCTTATCCATGATTCTTCTCTTGAACCACCCCAAAAACCAATAATGAGAAGTTTCAAAAATATAAAGAGCCTCGGTTGAAGATAGTCCCACCGTCGATAGCCTCGGTGGCCCTTGTGATCAAATCCCCCATGTCATAGAAAAATTCAACTTGCAAGTTATTACCTAAAGACTATTCAAGACAATGTTGACTACCTCCTCAAGTCCACCACCAAGAATGCTTGACACAAATCTTAAAGAGGAGGTCAATACTTTCACCACCCAACTTAGAGATATGGAAGGAAAATACAATAATCATATGGCCATCCAAAAAGCAATTCTAGATCTTCTCCAAGTCCACATTCATCAAATCAACGAAATTAGTGGAATTCTAACCTCGCTTGGAAAAATGGAAGGATCACCAAGAAGTTCACCTCTTCTAATTAGGATCCTAATATTGGCACAAATTTGAATCTCTATAGGTCACTCAGATTTCACTTAAGGTCTATAAAATTTTGTTAATTAGTGCTTCGGCTCTTTATTCTTAGTGCAATTGTTTTGGTCAGGTTGTTGGGATGCGGTTTTTCTTGTAGTTTGTTTGTTCTTTAGGATTTATGTAGGTAGATAGCCCCCGTGTTTGCATTTGTTTCTATTTGATTTTATCTTTTGGTTGGGGTGTAGCCCCACATATTAAAAACCCCTATTACTTCTTGTTTATTTTGGCTATTGAGCCTTTTTGGTGTACTTGTGGTAAGGTCCCTCCAAAACCTTTTATCCTTAATAAATAAAAAAGAAAACCTCATTTTATTTTTCCTTATGTGATTTTTCAAATACTAAAATTGGATTGTGCATGCTTAAACAAAATTTAATTGTTTTATCGACAATTCCTAAAAATAAAAACTAAACTTGAATGTATGCACAAAGACAATCAACTGTTTACTAAAATTAGTGGGAAAAATTATTGATTTCCAACACTGTCCCTTAATTTTGAAATCCAAAATTTTATTATTTTGGAGGTGCGTATGCATTTCGGATCGACATATGCTTGATCACAAACTCAAAACAACTTCTCAAATATTCAAAAATTATTTTCCCAAATCGTTTGTAAAGATATCAAAACCGATCTTCAATCTGTAAAACTCTAAATATATCTCTTTGTTATTAACCAAATCCACGATGAAATGATACCTCATGTCTATATGCTTGTTTCTCTTGTGAAAAACATGATTTTTGGACAATGTTATTGCTGAGTTGTCACAAAAAATCTATGTATCTTCTTCCGATTGTTTCTCAAATATTTCATATTCTCCTCATCCAAATAGCCTAACATGTTTCTCCCATGGCTACTACATACTTTGATTATGCAAGGCGATAGTGTGAATATGGGCTACTTCTTTGATGTCCATGAAACTACTCTTGTTCCAAAGTGAAAAACATAGTTCGGATGTGCTTTTCCTATCATCTATATTTCCGACACTGTCACTATCTATATATCCTATGAGTTTGAACTCATTTGATATTGAATACAATATTTCATGATTCTTAGTTCCACATACATACCTAAAAAATCCTTTTTCCATCTTTCCAATGTGAATTTTTAGGATATTCCATGAACCTTGAGATGATGCTCACATAATACATAATACTAGGCCTTGTGGCCATCAAATACACGAGACTTCCAACTAGTCTTTTGAACAATGTTGGATCCAAAAATGATCTGTTATCTTCTTTTCTTAACATTAGACCTACTGCAATTGATGTTGGTGCATGCTTACAATTTAACATGTTAAATATTTTCAAGACGTCATTAGCATACTTTGCGGGTGAGATGAAAATTCCATCTTCTGATTGTTGAACTTCAATGCCGAAAAAGTAGTTCATGAGACCTAGATCTTGTTCATTTATCTTGATGTATAAGGTAGGATCACTGCTGTACCTACTAAAGCCATTCTGAATCAAATAAGAATCAATCCTATTGGACCATACTCTAGCTATTTTCTTTAGTCCATAGAGTGATTTTCTCAATATGTACACCTTTCCTTCATGACCTTCAATCTCATAACCTTCTAGCCGATTCACATAGACTTATTCTTCAAGAAATCCATTCAAGAAATGCTGATTTTACATCCATTTAATATATAGGACATTTTTGAGTTGCAATTACTAATATATTGTCCTTAATGTGTCTAAAAGTGTTAGTTCCAGCAAATGTTTCATTGTAATATACTCCTTATTGTTGTGTAAAACCTCTTGCAACCAATATGGCTTTATGCTTCTACGCTTTTCCATCTGCACTATACTTGGTCTTGTAGACCCATTTCACTCCTGTCACATCCTTTCCTTCTGAAAGATCTATCAAATGTCATGTCTGATTCTTCTCTATGGTTTCTATCTCATCATCCATGGAATGAGCCCAAATTTCTTCATTCATTGCTTCTTCAAAATACGCTAGATATGTAGTTTGAGAAAATAATGCAAAAAATGAAAAAGAGTTAGTTGTATCAACATTATAAATTTCTCACTAAGACTCCTTGTTTTTCACTACAATGGACTATTTGATGATGGAATTATTTGAATTGAACTACTTGCTTGAAGGATTTTCTTTTGGTGTCTCTTATATATTTGAAGTTGACTGTAATCTTGTAGACCTTCTAGTTGTGGAAGGAGGTGTACTTGTGCTATAACTTGAGGTGAATGTCCAGGAGTGAAAGAAAGTATAATACCTTATGATGTTTTCTCTTCATCTGCATATCATCTCGGGCAATAGTTTCTGCTATACTTGTTATTTTTCTATACTTCCATACCATGCCTCATTTTCAACAAAATGTACATCTCTATTGATAATAAATTTTCTTGTGACTGGATTGAACAACTTGTAGGATTTCATATTCTCTAAATATCCACCAAAAATACATCTTTATCCTTTGTTGTCTAAATTATTCCTTATCTCATGAAGAACATGTGCATATGACACACAACCTAAGATTCTAAAATGAGAAACACCATGTTTTCTATGAGTCCAAGCCTATTGAGGAACCATGTTTTGAACAATTTTTGTTGGACACTTGTTTAAAATGTATACAAAAGTTTCTAATACTTCTATCAAAATACTCATTTGGTAGATGTTTGGCCTTCATCATACTTCTGGCCATCTCCATTATGGTTATATTATTCCTCTCTACCACACTGTTTTACTATGGTGTGTACCTGGTAGTAAATTTCTTGTGGATAATATGATATTTGTAAAAAATTAAAAATGCATTGAAACATACTCACCTCCTCTTTCCATCCCCGGAACTTTGATGTAGTATCTACTTTGCTACTTTATTAAAGCCTTGAACTACTAAAATATATCAAATGCATGTGATTTATGTCTCAAAAAGTACAACCATGTCTTCCTGGTATAGTCATCTATGAGTGCCAAAAAATATGAACAACCTCATATCAAGGTGTTTTCATTTTTCCACATAAATCCGAATGAAAAATCTCAAGTGCTGCTTATGTTCTTACTAATTTTCCAACTGGAAAGATCTCTCTATGTTGCTTTCCCAAAATACCTTCTTCACAAAATCTCTCTAGTTTCTGAATTAAAGGAAATTGTTTTACCATATTTTTCATGTGTAACCAATTCAAACCTCCAAAATTTAAATGTCCAAACCTAAGATGCCATAGCCACGAATCATATTTCATAACTAACTAAAAGCCAATTCAATCTCTCTAGCTATGGATTGAGCTCCAAACTTATTTCTAATATGAGCTCTAGATTTAGCTTTGGACTAGGCTACAATATGACCTACGGAATGATTTGTAGTATGAGCTCTGGACTGGGCTACAGTATGAGCTCTGGAATGATTTTTAGTATGAGCTCTGGCTGAGCTCTGGATTGAGTAAAATCTACCTTAAAGGAAGCTCCGAATGCTCATTTAACAACACTTGATATTACTTTCTTTTAAACCTATTTTCAATCTCAAAGGAAACATTATATTTCTTGTCATTTGTACTTTATCCATTAACTCGGTACTTGGATATTTATCCATGATCACACATTCATTGTCTTCAATATATATTCTATATCCCTTTTGTACCAATTGACCAATGCTCATAAGATTATGAGCTTCAAACCTTCAAAATAATAGACATCATGCATAATATTTTACTCCCCCCTTTCAGTTACAATGTTGGTTGTTCCCTTGTCTTGTACATACACTGTATTATTATTCCTAAGAGTACCATCAATCTTCACTAACTCATCCAAAATGGAAAATAAATCCAAGTTACCTAACATGTGATTACTGTAACTAGAATACAAATACCAAACATCATAGGGACTCTTGAGATAGATTACATTCCATATGTGATAAAGAAAGAATTGCTTCAACAATATTTGTGCATGCAATAAACATGGAGCTTGGAGTAGAGATCCCAACCTGAATTTGATTCTATCTGTTATGATCATATTGATTTTTTCTACATTCATAAGGATAGTGCCCATATTTCTTGCAGTAATGACATTGCACATGAGACTTATCCCTGTGTTCTTGACTATGTCCTCTTTCACTTGATTTTAATGGACCACTACTACATCCTCTTGATGAACTTCTTCCTCTACCTCTAGGAATGAACCTTCCTCTTCCTCTTCCATGAATTCCTGAAGTATGAGAAGAAAAAAATTATTTTAAAGATGCATGTGATCTATTCAACCTCTATTCATGATTTATTAGTGATGCATGCAACTCATCAATTGAAATATGACTCAAATATTTAGTTTCTTCTATGGCTACAACCAAATGATCAAATTTTGAAGGTAGACTCCTAAGCATATTTTCAATTATTCTTCTATCATCCAATTTTTCTCCATGAGATTTAATCCAATTTACTAGGCCAACAACATAAGTAAATAATGACTCTACGGAGTTTGATTCTTTCATAGAAATATTCTCAAAATCTCTTCTAAGTTATTGGAGTTTGGCAATTTTAAATTTCTCCTTACCTTGAAACACAACCTAAAGAGTTTCCTATGCTTATTTTACTTGAGTGGCTACTGCCACTCTAGGAAGAATATTTTCATGCATGGCTTGATGAATATAAGAGAGTTTTTCCATATTTCTTTCTTAAGTCTTTCAAAATATCCTTCTTCACTGTGAGAGTGCATTATATGCAACTAGATCCGGAGGTTACGTGTAACCGATCTCAACAATTTCCCACACTTTTTGAGATCTAAAGATCACCTTCATGGTTAAAGACCAATACTCATAATTATTTCCTATAAATTGGGGAGTGTGCATAATTGATAAAGATGTTCTAGATGTAAAAGCCATATCTGACTGTTAATTTAAAAACTGGCCGAAAAATCAATGCTATGAATACCAGTTTGTAGAATTATAGAAAATAAAAACAACAAATACAAAAATAATAAAACTACAAAATAAACAAAGATTTAATCTAAATATCATCAAGTGGGATTTTTTAAAGTTTAGATGCGGCACTACTTTATCAAAAACTATGAAAACCATCTTTCCCTAATTCGAGGTCTTTTGTACTTTAGAAGTTTTGAATATAAAATAGTATCATGGCGATTATAAAAATACTTTTTTTATTATCTATAAATGAGGTTAAGGGACCCTACCCCTATACAAAGGATGGAGAAAAAGATAAGACAATGGGGAAAAACGAGGCTACCTCTTCCAGTGGCACAAAGATTCCAAACCAACAACAACAAGAAAACTAACAAAAACATAAAACCAACACCTATCTCAAACTTTTGATCCCTTTCCTTGGGATCTTAACTACATCTTAAGGGGATAGATAGTCCCTTTCTTTTTCCTACTCACAATAGTCCAATCCTTTTCTGTATTTGTATTTTCATTTTCATTAATATGGATTGGGATCAAAACTTCGATCTGCACCTTGAGATTTTGGGACCCTAATGAAGAATCCACATCATTCTTTCTACATTCTTGCACTTCCTCCTTTTCTAGATCAGCCAAATTATTATATTCAGAGCTTGAATCAAAATCAGATGGATCATTCATAACCAGGTGTCTAGGATTAAGATTCTTCCACCACGAGCTTCTTCCTTTAACATTTTTTCTTACCATGTGACAATCTAAAGCTAGATGGTCAAGAGAAAAGAAAGTTCTACACCTAAAGGGAAACCCTTCATGATTTAGATTTTGTAACCAAGTTCTATCCTCCATTTTGAGTTCAATAGTGGTAGGGAAATCAACAGAAGTATCCATATCAACCAAGATTATAGCATACATTGTGTGCTCAAAATCATCAATTTTTGGGTCAATAGCCAAACATTTCCATAAAGTGTTACCAATAAAAGTTAAGAAACCTTTCAACAAAAATTAGAGGGGTAAATAAGGTAGTCGAGATCCATACCACCAACTTGGAAAGTATCGGACACCGGGTTGAACATAGAGAACCATAATTTCATCAATAACATATGGGATTCAAAATGGGGCATCTCAGTATGGAGTCTATGTAGTCGGGCGCTTGCATATACAAACACCTAACTACATGTGTAACCAAGTGGTTGCATATGCAAACACTCGTCTGCTAATTGAATAAGTTTATGGGAAAAGGCTGGTTAGAAGTAATCAAATGCATCAAATGTAGATGGGCGTTTACAAAAAAATCTACATATGGGTCGGCTATACACAAAATAATGTAGACATGGCATTTTTATGGAGGTCTATGTAGTCAAGAGTCTGCATATATAACATATGTAGACACTCAACAACATGTGTAGTCAAGCATCCGCATATACGGATGCCCGACTACATGTGCAATCGAGCACATGCAACTAGGTGTCTATATATGCAGGCACTCATTGTACACATGTTGTTGAGTGTCTCGTATATGCAAATGCCTAGTTATACATGTAGTTGGAAGTCTACCTATACAACCACCCTAATGCACATGCAACTGAGCATCTGTATATGTAGACATCTAGCTATACATGTGGTTGGGTGTCTACATATATACATATAGAGAGTTGGGTGCTGGGACAAAACTTAATTTTCTCATCATATATACATAACAAAAAATATAGGAGAATTTTAAAGAATTTTATTTCAATAAGTTTTTAATTATTATTTCTAAGTTAGTGTTATTGAGAATATATAATAATTTATGAGGTGAATGATTGGGAGTGAAAATTTTACTTTCCAAAATCATTCACCTCCCAAATTAGTATATATTCTCAATAAGACTGACTTAGAAATAATAATTAAAAACTTATTGAAATAACATTTTTCATATATGTGACACACGCGTGTCAAATAATCGAGGTAAATCTTAGTTTGGAAGAAATGTAATTTACCATGTATAAGGGTAAGTGCAGGAAGTTGATGGACAAATATAGGGTCATCCGTGGACGTCATATTACAAAAAAGTGAAATCTCAACTTGTAGGGGATTATTAGCTATTCGCGCACTCTAAATTAGAAAAAATTATATGAATATGAATCGTAGCATTCGGAATCTAGTTTCCAAAATACTAATTTTTTAAAAAAATGGACAAGTTTAGCTATATTAAACACTTAAAATTATATGACTTAGTTTTTTTTTAAAACTTATAAGATTGTAGTCCGTTTGCCCACATTTTGGATGACCAAATCTTGTTATTTTTTTTTCCTTTCGTGAAACGTTAGATGTAGTTTTCTATCTTGGGATGGATTTTATTTTGTATTTTTTAGCAATTTTTTTTTTAATGATTTTTTCCGTGAAAGTAGTCTTGAAAATATTTAAAAACAGAGCGCTTTTCGTTTTCCCACCATAACTATATCAAAAAATATCAAATCAAATATATATATTTTTTAACGTGTATATAATTTTTCCATTCTTGGGATGGTATAAGTTTTATCATATTTTGATAAGTGAAACAAAAGTTACAGTCTTAAACATAGACATGAACATTCACGGGAAAAAATGTCTTAAAGACCTATTATTAGTAAAAAATTATAAAATGATATTTATCTTATTCTATTCACTTTAAAAACAATATTTCTACGAAGCTAAGAGTCTCCCCTACGTGATGGCACCATTTTTGTGAAATTTTTTTAGTTTTTTAGCATGGTTCAAGTCTTTGGAAGAGTAGATTTGAGGTTTTTTGACCTTTTACACTTCATAATGACCTTCCATAGCTTTGGTTGGGGAAAAGAAAAGATTTTCCGAGGCTTAGGTTCAGCAGATAGATCCACGATCACAGTTTATAAAGTGCGATCGTGGTTTTTTTAACACAAACCATGAGTGTGCTTTATAAACCGTGATCATGGTTTATAAAGCACGCTTCATGGTTCATAAATCATATTTACACACATCCCAATGTCTAATTACCATGTAATTTTTACTCTCTGACCTTACCGTATGAATTACCATAAAATTATGTCTTTTTCTACACGTTTTTCTTATCACCGGAAGCAAAACATCATGGGAGACAAAAACGAAGTCAAAAAAGGAAGTCATTAAGTAAAAAATACCAAACGAATTAGAGGCCAACAAAATTCAAAATGCTGAGTGAATGCGGAAACTTCGTGAATCAAGAAGAGGTTCATCTTCAACCCCAACTATTGTAAGCAATGAAGAACCAGGTAATGTTTCTATTGTCAATGTTGAAGTTGAATTAAATACTCATGATGAAGATGTTTTTACTGTCAATGTTGAAGAAGAATTAAATACTCATGATGTAGCAAATGTTGAAATTGAAGGAGACAATGAAAATGTGAATAAGGAAATTCATGTTGAAACTGTAGACAAGCAAAATTTGACAAAAACACCTCCTAGGATTTTACGTAAGAAACCTAATTTTTTTATTGAAATTGATGAAAACATTTTGAAACCAATGTCTGACAAAATTTCTAAATGACAAATCAAAAGAAAAGCCACTAAAATTTGGGATAATCATTTTGAAATTTTAAATGATTCCCAAAGATGTCAGTTGTTGGTTAGTTTGATGAAATTGATTAAAATGAGACCTACATTAAACACCTTAGGATTGATAACATCTAATATACGTGGTCAAACCTCTACAATTATTAAAAACCTTCATGATGCATATCACACTATTGGTGTCAAGAGATGCACTAGGGATAGTAATATTGTGCATTGTGTACTTGCTACTAATGTTGTAAGTGAATCAATAAATTTTTTTGATTACGCAAACAAGTCGAATGTTGCAAATTAATCAAAAAAACTCTAATGAAAACAATTGAAAGACGTAATATCCTTCAATCACTCAATAATGCCGATTTTTGGGCATTTTCTGCTAGAGCACCACGTAAGGACAAAAATAATTCTATGCTATAAAATAATTTGTTATTAAATTTTGTCATGATAACACTAGAGTTTCACCTAATACAAGAGATGTTATAAAAGAGTTGGTTCTACTAATCATGAACCACATCCAAATCATTTCTTAGATATGACTCAAACTCAATTTTTTCGTAAGTTTGAACAAGAGAATCTGGAAATTAAAATTACTCAACATTTTTTTGAAATGTTGAAACCATTCTATGTGAAAATAAACCACGCTTTTCGAGCACCACTTGTTGTAGGCAACATGTTGAATTTGTGGATGCATTATGATAAATTTTTACGTATTCATCCTAATTTTCATTCTGAAACTATGTTATCGAATGTGGTGTTCAAGTTCCACCAATATCTTCCAGGATTTCATTCTTACTATATTTTGTGAAAAAGAAGTTGTACAATTTTTTTATAGTCGATTGTTTAGATGGAAGTTGTAGTACATGCGATGGATTACCTAAATTGGAAAGTTGCATCCATGAGAAAATTGAAGGTACAATAGGACATAATTTAGTTGAGTTTGATAAATATAAATCGGTGATGATCGTACTCATTCTACTGAATTTGTGCAAGGGTGTTTCCAGTTATTTTATGGAAACTTGTCTGATAGGGACATCCACTTCAAACAACATTATATATGGTCAGATAATTACACGTATCAGTTTAAGAATACACAAATGTTTTATTGGATGAAAAATGCACGTCAAGATGGGTGTGCAACATATTTGGAGTTTCACTGAGGCTGGACATGGAAAAGGAGAGCATGACGGTGTAGGGGCATGTGTGAAAAGAGCTATTACAAGAGAAGAGTTGAAGTACAAAGATGGTGCTAAATTAAAAGATGCAAAGAGCATAGTGGAATGGTGTATTGACAACATGGCCCGAGGTTCTCAAGAAAATTCCATAGTTTGCAGATATTTTTGGTTGATAGAGGAACAACATATTGCTAACTACAAGGATTGTATGACACTCACTAGGTCCAGTGATATGCACTCATTTTGTAGCTCAGACGCTACTTCATGGGCCGTATGGACAAGAAGGTTGACATGTTTTTATGTATCTTGTATTGAATTTTTCACTGCTGAGTGTGATTCACAAGAATGGGTGGAAGGATGGATTTGTAGGCCTCTAACTCTACTTCCTAGTTATCAACCTCCACAAGCATTACGACTTGTTTCTGCAGATGAAGTTACAACATCCAAGGACTTTGATGAAATTTCAATTTTGGTGTGACAAGGTATTTATGGTTATTTATTTAATTTTTGTATTGAGTTATGTCCATTGAAATTTTAATATGTAATTTAAATTTGAGTTGTTCAACCAAGTTTTTTTGTAGGACATGTGTTTGCAGAATTGCAATGCAGAAGACAATGAAGAAGGAATAGACTATTTCTTATGTCGTTGCATCGAGGAAAGAAAGAATTTGACTTCTCCTATTATAGATGGTGAAGATATTGAGTATCCTACAGGGTCAGTGGTAGTTACTGGAACTTGGCTTCGACGGTATCCATTAAAAAACTCCTCTGTTTGGGTGTTTGAAGACTTTGAGACACACAGAAAAATACTCTTATATTCGCATCTAGTTCTAGCGACAAATATTCAACTGTATAGATATCGAGGAAGGCCTAATAACAAGATTCTTTGGAAGGTTTGAGAGTCAGATCATGAAGCAATCTTCTCGCTATTAATAGTAGATCCGATCCGATGGTTCATTGGAATGAATTTACAATGCTCATGTCTGGTATATATAATTTCTTTTCAATATATATATATATATATATATATATATTTGTTAGTTTAAAGATCTAGATTTAAGTTTGAATATATTTTATTTTAAATTTGTGTATTTTGTACACACACACACACACACACACACACACACACACACACACACACACACACATATATAGATAGTATATGGTTTTGATTTGAAACTTAAATTTCTTTGACTAACACTTTTATGTTTAGGTTAGTGGTGCCAGAAAAGATTCCACCTTCACGTGGTTGGCACTGTTAGTAGAGAATTTTAAATTCTCAAAGCTAAGAGAAGCTTTCATTGTTTGAAAAAGTTGTAAATTTTGAAAAAGTTGTAAATTTTGAAAATGTTGTAAATTTTGAAAAAGTTGTAAATTTTGAAAAAGTTGTAAATTTTGAAAAAGTTGTAAATTTTGAAAAAGTTGTAAATTTTGAAAATGTTGTAAATTTTGAAAAATTGCAAATTTTAAATTTTGAAAAAGTTGTAAATTTTGAAAAAGTTGTAAATTTTGAAAATGTTGTAAATTTTGAAAATGTAAATTTTGAAAATGTTGTAAATTTTGAAAATGTTGTAAATTTTGAAAAAGTTGTAAATTTTGAAAATGTTGTAAATTTTGAAAAAGTTGTAAATTTTGAAAATGTTGTAAATTTTGAAAACGACTCCTCCCCAAGTGTTTACAAGACCATACCTAAGCATGTGCACTAATTTTGGGAAGGAAAAATGTTGAGAGGATATTTGATAGAGGGTCCCTAAGCCGATGTGTCGGATTCGACGAGACGTCTCTAGGTGCCATGGAGTCTCGAGTAGTCACCCGTCGAAGTTGAATGATATTTTGGTCTTAGGGCTCTTAATGGACTACGCCCGAACGAAGTAGCCTAGAAGCAACGACCTTGTCGTGCACACAAAACTTCCTCCTCTAGCATTCTCCTGGCAACCGGACGTGCCGCGTAGTCGGTTCAAAGGCCACACCCACCATTTGCAAAATATAGGGTTTGACAACCAATAATCGCTCTAATCGCACTATTTCACGCATTTGCAAACAATAGGGCAAGAACCGAAATGAGAAGAAAAAAAAGAGAGAGGATTTTGTAGAGGGTCCCTACGCCAAGGTTTGGATCAAACAAGCCATCTCTAGGTGCCATGGAGTCCGAGTAGTCACCGTCAAGTTGAATGATATTTTGGTCTCGGGCTCTTAACGGACTACGCCCGAACGAAGTAGCCTAAGAAACAACCTTTTCATGCACCAAAACACCACCTCCTCTAGCATTCACCTAGCCACCCAAATGTGCCAAAGATATTTGGTTTGGTGCCATGACCCACCGTTTGTAAAATATAGCGTTTGACAACCTTATACTGGCTCAAACTACACTATTTCACGCGTTTGTAAACAATAGGGCAGCGAGAGCACCAAAATGAGAAGGAAAAAACCGAGAGAGGCTTTTGTAGAGGGTCCCTATGCCAGGTGTCAGATTAGACGAGCCATCTCTAGGTGCCATGGAGTCCGAGTAGTCACCGTCGAAGTTGAACGATTTTTTGGTCTCAGGCTCTTAAGGGACTACGCCCGAACGAAGTAGCTCGGAAGCAACGACCTTGTTGCACACCAAAACACCACCTCCTCTAGTGTTCACCTGGCCACCTCGGATGTGCTGGCGTAGTTGGTTTGGTGCCACGACCCACCGTTTGCAAAATATAGCGTTTGACAACCAATCATTGGCTCCAACTACACTATTTCACGCATTTGCAAACAATAGGGCAGCAAGAGCACCAAAATGAGAAGGAAAAAACTAAGAGAGAATTTTTTAGAGGGTCCCTATGTTGAGGTGTAGGATTAGACAAGTTGTCTCTAGGTGCCACGGAGTTCGAGTAGTCACCCGTCAAAGTTGAACGATATTTTTGTCTCAGGGCTCTTAAGGGACTACGCCCGAACGAAGTAGCCCGGAAGCAATGACCCTTTCACACACCAAAACACCACCTCCTCTAGTGTTCACCTGGCCACTGGACGTGTTGGCGTAGTCGGTTTGGTGCCATGACCCACCGTTTACAAAATATAGCGTTTGACAACCAATCATTGCTCCAACTGCACTATTTTGTGCGTTTGCAAACAATAGGGCAGCGAGAGCACCAAAATGAGAAGGAAAAAAATGAGAGAGAATTTTGTAGAGGGTCCCTACACCAAGGTTTTGGATCAGACAAGCCATCTCTAGGTGCCACGGAGTCTGAGTAGTCACCCGTCGAAGTTGAACGATATTTTGGTCTCAGGGCTCTTAAGGGACTACGCCCGAACGAAGTAGCCGGAAGCAATGACCCTTTCACACACCAAAACACCACCTCCTCTAGTGTTTACACTCGCCCACCTGGATGTCTTTGGCATAGTCGGTTCGGTGCCATGAACCATTGTTTACAAAATATAGCGTTTGACAACCAATCACTTGCTCCAACTGCACTATTTCATGCGTTTGCAAACAATAGGGCAGCGAGAGCACCGAAATGAGAAGGAAAAAACCGAGAGAAATTTTGTAGAGGGTCCCTACGCCAAGGTGTCAGATCAGACGAGCCATCTCTAGGTGCCACGGAGTCCGAGTAGTCACCCGTCGAAGTTGAACGATATTTTGGTCTCAGGGCTCTTAAGGGACTACGCCCAAATGAAGTAGCTCGGAAGCAACGACCTTTGCGCACCAAAACACCGTCTCCTCTAGCATTCACCTAGCCACCCGGATGTGCTGGAATAGTTGGTTTGGTGCCATGATGTCCTGAGGCATGAATTCTCACTCCTCACCTCCGTTCATTTCCTAGGACTCAAAACATTCAATTTGTCACTTGTTTACCTTCCATCTCTCTTGTTCTCTTTGGACTTGCCTCTGTCCTCTTAGACCTGCTTCATCACTATCCTTGCTTTGATCTCTTGAGCTATGTTGTTGTGGTGATCTCTCTCCATCCTCTTCTGCCCCAGCTATGTGCTTACATGATCATTATTTTTGCATTGTAATAGGATTCTTCATCACATATCACTAGACACAAATTATGAGTATAAGTACAAATCATCAAACAATTAAGGGAACACATGTGTGAGGACCTTTTATTCATAAGTGCCATCATTGATTGCATGAGATTAATCATCTCTGCCTCAAATTGAAGCAATATCTCCCAGCTGAAACTTCAACCCCCCAGTCTAACAAGCAAGATCAAGCATTCATACTGCAAAGAAGGACATGTGACCATTGGGTGAGCATGATCCTTGAAAAGGGAACATGATCTATTTCCTGAGATTATCTATTTGTTTAGATTGTTCTTGGTCATATTTTTGAAAATCAATAGGAATAGAGTTGAGATCAAGAAAGAGAAATTCCATTGGGAAAATAATCTCCCATTTGCGAGTGAGATGAATAATTTTGATTCTCATTCCTTGGTGAGCTCAGGTGTGTTTTCATCTGACTCAGAGAACTTGTATGACATTTTGTCCCATACCATCACCTAGAGGTTTGAAGCTCTAAAAGAAGCCATTGTGCATTCTTGGCACAAGAATGCATGAGCTTGGTACACCTCTCAGGGAGAATAATTCCACATGAAGAATCTTCAGGATTCAAATTTTAAGAATTGGTTCAGGAAAATATTTGTGACCCTTTCCTTCAATAGTCAATAAGTTTTAGTTCAGCCCTTGTAGAGATCATAGGTTATATCTCTAGAATCCTATGAAGAGTTAAATGAAAAATATTTTAGTCAATGTGGAAATATCAATGCCATTCCTGAGAATTGACTCAACACATTGGAGCATGTGAACATCTTGGAAGATGAGAAAGTTTCATTTGTAGTTTCCAGATTCAACAAGATGGTCTATGGAAAAGCCTCATCATTCAAGATATTCCACGGAGGAAGACATGAGTTGATTCTTCATTAGAGGAGGATTCTTCATGCGATGGGTGGAACCTAAGAGTACTAATAAGGGCTTACTATCAAATTTTTACCCAAGTTTCAACTTGGGACATCAGAATGCACTACCACATGAAATCTCTCCCTTTCGTCACTTAAGGCTTGTAACATTCTCACTATGTATTCAATTCATCAGCACCCCAACTTGATTATGTTTCCCCCTCTCATGATTACTTAACCCCTTCTCACATTATCACCCATTTAAGTCCCTTTGTCACTTAAGGCTTGTAACCCTACCCTGTCATGCCATGTAACCCGGGTTAATCCAGAATGGTCAAGGATGAGTTAGAAGGTGAGTTAGCTAGGTTAATGTTAAGAGGTGAGTATAAACATACACTTAGCCATTTTTTTAATCCCTTTTTAAAATATTTCCTTTTCCTTCATTTTTGCTAGTATATTTAGTTATGCTACTAAATTTTCAAGAAACCCTATTGCAAAAATCACATTTTTGCTCATATCTCCTTCATTTTTGCTCCATTTCCCCTGCAATTTTTCCCATAACTTCTACTCATGAACTCCTTGAAGATGATCTAAAAATATTTTCCATTGGTACCCTAATTTTTTATAGCATCCCATTTAAAATTTTAGAGAAAAACTTGCCTTTTTAGATCCTTGCAATTCTAGAGATCGAAAACACTTGAAATTTGAAGCAGGAAACCATATGAAAATACCTAATCTAATGAAAAATTTCATCTCAATCCAAATACAAGAAGACATGATTAAATATTTAAATCAAACATGTACATATCAGAGAACTAATTTAAATGGTTATGAAAACATACATAGAAGGATATCATACATGCAATGAAATCAAATCAAACATATATAGTTCATATTTATCGTTATGAAAACCAACACACATGGATATATAAGAATCAAAAAAGTGTGCTCCAGATGCACGTCTCTGAAAATATATATGTATAAGTTCATAATGTATGTGTACATCTCGAACTAAGTGTGTCATAATGTACATATGAGACCACACACGGTCGCAAAAGGCTATATATAGACAATGGACTATATGAGGAAACATGTTCACTAGACCAATGGCCCATATATATATCTATGTACATCCAAGTGGACTATGAATCTACTCATGAAACATCTCCCCTCTCTTTGCCCTACTAGAAGTAGCATGTCCATGACTTGGGGATGTAGTGGAGGGAGATGCCACTACGGATTTCATCCGTGTGGTCCTAGGTGTCTCTAAGCATGCCTACAACCTAACCCGCACATTCATAAACAACAAGTTTTTAACACCCAAAATTTTAAAATACATTCAAAATTTAGAAACTTGTACAATTTAGTTAAAATGCATGTGAAATCTTATCGCAATGTCATGATCCCTAACAATTTGTTGTTGACGCATCACAGGGAAAACAATAGACTCACGACGGGTAAGCTACATACAAATAATTAATTTTCAAATTAAATATTTCACATATACATACAAAATTTGATATTGTAGATTTAAGTAATAAGAAATAATGAACCTCCAAAATTTAACAAATTTGAAAAATTGTACCTCAGTTAGTGGATCTGCAGATGCTATGGCAGTATCTATAGCAGCCTCCATAGTCTGCATATATGGAGGAGTCTCTCTAGTAGTCATAAGCTATACAAAAACATGTACAAATCAATATTAAAATCTACATGACTATGCACCACATAACAGAGGTCCAAAGCATGTAATCCACGTGAACTTCCAGTAATTAGAAAAAAAGTGTAAAGAGATTTACTAACTTGCGTAAAAATCATGTGAGGCATGCCAGTAGCCTTAGTTCCCTGAGCAGATGATGACCCGCTAGGCTCCTATGTATAAAAGAGAAAAATATTAATATGTACAACATACATGTGAAACATTATAATAATAATCTAGTGCAATCAAATGAAATTAAAAATGTAAGTTTGTACAACTTGAAACTTACATTTGAAACACGCCTAGCTACAGTAGCTAGCATGTCGATGCCGGATGTTTCCTTCACCAGCTCTTGCTATTTAAAATAAAATAAAAAATTAGTTTTTTACATGTATGTACATGACGTACAATCATATATATATATATATATCTCAAACATGTGAATTAAACTATTATATATATATATATATATATATATATATAATTTAAATTTATTTGAAATTTACCTGTGAAAGACCAATATCAGTGGCACCAGTTCCAAAAACATTCCCCAACATCTCATCTATAGAAAAGAAATCCTGTGAACCAGCAAATGATGTCTCGCCCGCAGTGCATACGGCACCACATGATCCATAGTGGTGTGGTGCACTAGAATTGGTGCCTCCACCAACATCACCAGATGCAATTTGGTCACTATGTTGGGTCAGAGTGTCAATGAGCTCCCTCAATGCATGCAATGTATCAATCTCCACAACCTCCTTCACTGTAGGAGGGATAACTGAAGGCAGTGGGGGTTTTGGGGCATGGGGGATCCTAGGTTGACCTATGTGTGCACTAGGTCTACTCTGTGCAGAGCCACCTCCTCGACCAAAAAATTCAGAAAAGTCAAAATAATTCGGGACCTCATTGAGCACAAACTCGAAATATAATTTCTTCAAAAAATAAAGAGGAACCTCATTGTTGTTGGATGGTGGATAATCAAAAACCATCCACCATCAGTCCCAAAAATTGTTTTTGATTCGGTCATCGTGGCACCAATGGATTGGGAACCATTTGCAAAGTAATCTTGGGGCATTGGTTATAGGGTAGGTAAATAATGCACAAATGAGGTCTTTTCCAATTTTTTTGTCTTTTACGGCCGCATGGGATAGTTTATCTGCATACCACCGCCTATAGTCACCTCTAAAGGTGTTCCATCTATGTATTTGGTTGGTTGCGGACTCGACTTCACCAATCAATGTTTGCAATGTATTGGCTAAAGTCATGCGACATGAATTTGTAGCATGATTTTGTCTTATAGTTTGAATTAGGTTCTCAATGACAATTTTATTTTCTCAGATTCTTCCAATGATATTATCTTGTGTTCTTGCTGGCTCAGTGGGGATAGAAGGAGCCACAGGAGGCGGATCTATGTTTGGAGGAGGGTTTTGAGGAATGTTCAGAGGGTTTTGAGGAATGTTCGGTGGGTTTTGAGGAATGTTTTGATGGTTTGCATGATTTTGAGCTCATCGACTAACCGATAAAACAAGAAAATTGTATACATAAACAAACATTTCAAAAAACCCATGAAAATGCAAAAAAACCTAAAATGCAAAAAAATGATTACAATCGGGGACTTACCTCCTCATCTTGGCGGCATGGTTGAATCTATTGCTATCCGTAAAGTCCATGAGCAATTTTGAGGTGGTATTCAAAGCTCGAGTGAAAAATGTTTAGGAAAAATCACGGTTTGAAATGAAAAATGAGGAAAATAAGGAGTCGTGGGACTGCTAATTTTTGTCTCAGAGTTCCACGATCAAGTTTATAACCACACTCGCGGTTCTAAACTATGATCACGCAGTTTTAGGTTCGGTAATTGCCTGAACCTGGAATTCAGAACCGTGATCACGGTTCCTTTATTTCAGATTTTTATGTCCATGGAATTGTCCACCAACCTCGTGCACTTACCCATAATATGATATGTGGTCTTGATTACACCAATAGGATTACAATGGAACAAACAACCCACAATTATGTGTAAGAGAATCATTAATGGTTTAGTATTTTTTCATACATTTTTACAATGTTACGTGGGAAGCATCCCTAGATTTTGGTGATGTCCTGACGTCCGAAACATTTCGGGGACTTGGGGACTTGGAGGGGACGTCCCAATTTTTTTAAATCTTTCAAAAGTTTTATGATGTTTTTACTTTTAAAAAGATGTTATTTTTACCAAAAACATCACATTATAATCTTGAAAGTACCTAAAAATACATTAAATATAGTTTAAATCCCTAAATTTCATTGAAAAGATAAAATGTTAAAATATTAATTTTTATGTATTATTTTCAATTTGGTCCCCTACTATCCCCAAAATTTCAAATTTCTTTTTGTCGTCCCAAAACCCCGTCCCTTTATACCCTCGTTCCCATGTCTTTGAGGCCTAGGTAACTATGCATTTTTATTTCTCACAACCATTAAATGAATATAAACCAGCCATGTCTAAGTTTCTTGGCTACAATTTGATTTGAAATGTGGGAGATTTATCTTTAGATTCGTCGATAAAATAACGCAACACAGGGTTCACTTTAAGAAGCCTCTGGAAAAAAGGAGGTGGAAAATACCCAACAAATATTTCTTTGGCGAATTCAACACAAAGGTGAATTTTCATAGGTTTTTGCATGAAATATTCATCTGATAGTTTTAAGAGAGATGACACCCATCAACAACACCTTGTTGTCAAGCGACAACAAAATGTTGTTGATGGGCGTCAACAGGACCTTGCTGCTGCGTGGTTGACACCTGTTAACAATTTGTTTACTTTCGCATGACAACAAGTTTACGTTGACATGCGTCCACGACATTTTACTATCACATGACATCAAGGCATTGTTGGCAGTGTCAACAACACAACATTGTTGCATGACAAAAAATGTTGTTGACGGCGTCAACAACATTTTACTATCATGCGACAGTGAGGGTTTGTTGACGCACGTCAACAACACTTTCCTGTTGTGTGACAACAAGATGTTGTTGACGCACATCAACATGAATAACTTTTTACTATCACATGACAACAAGGTCTTGTTGATGTGCATCAACAACATCTTGTTGTCGCGTGATAGGAAAGTGTTGTTGATGTGCGTCAACAAACCCTGCTATCATGTGACAACAAAACCTTGTTGTCATGCGACAACAACAAGAAACCCTAATTTTCCCTATAAATACCAACACAACCCCTCATTTTCACGTTCTCATTTTCTGGTTACCAGAGTTTTTCCTTTTCGAGCACTTCTTGCTACAGGTACCATACATCATGGCTTCTTCTACCTAAGGTGAACCTCAAGATCCAACACCCAGAGCCTCCAAGGCCAAGATTCAATATAGAAGCGTTATGTGCCCCCACATAAATGTAGTCATGGAAATGAATGCAGAATACAAGGATTCAATAGTTACATCTAAATTCCAAGGGTTTGTTAGCATGCCCCAGTTTTAGGTTGACCATTAGATTCTTAACTACCTCCTTTCATCCTACAATACAAAAAATAGTACTTTTATTATTACATTGGAAGATCAACGTACATTCTCCTTCGGTGTCGAACCTATTGATATCCATCGATTGACAAGCCTCCCTTTTAAAAATGTGTTGATAGTAACAACCAAGGCAACACTCACTAAAAATGATAAGATTTTCCTGGAATCTAGTTATGGTTTCAATGTTGATTGTAAGTGTAATTTACTCTCGTTTGAATGTTCTTTTATATTAATTCTGACGACTTTTACAGCTCATGTCAACAAATCCAGATGAGGAGTGGACACGCAAGATGTTGCACACCACTTTCTTGCTACCTTGATTTCTTTGTTTCAAGCCGAATTATTATTATGTAGGGTCGAAAAACTGACATTCCAAATTGGGTCACATTGCATACATTCTTGCAACAATCGGAAATATTTTTTTGACTTGTGCACATTTCTATCTAACAAGATAAAGGTTGACATTACCAATGCATCAATTTCATAAAAACATGTTATTCATTAAACAACCTATATCCTAGCTCTTTATTATGAGGCTTATTATAATTTAAAAGTTGAACCAACTCCAATTTGCACAAACGAGACAATGAAATTTTTTTGATTCCACTTGAAGAGCAAAGAGGTAAAATTTTTTCTTTTTATGTTTTTCTCATTCGATCGAATCTTTGTGTACTAATATAATGTAATTCTAATTGAATCTTTTCTACATGTAGAAAAAAAAAATTTTTGAGTCTCTTCCACGAAAAAAGTTTCTTCGAAAGGAAGAGGCAAACAACATGTCGAGGCCTTAGGAGAATCACAATTTGAAATAAAATTTTGTTCATCAGCTGATCCCCAAGTATTTACATTAACAAAATGATAGAGACGTAATACCCTTAACATTCAAAGTAGGGTCTTTTACATTTTGATTTTACCATTTAATGATTTATCATATTGAATTGACATGTATTTCCTACACTTATAGGGACTTTGGAATACTCACGTGCTTCAAAGAAAGCATCACCAACCCATTCGGTACAATCTCGTGCAATTTTTGAATCTCAATAGTAATTACCACCATCAGCTCCAACCGAAACAATTCAAAGTCTGTCACACCCCTAGTTTACACAATCAATTCGTACCGCAACAAAATCTCACTCAACCAGGTATGACTTCATTTATTTTGTGATTTATTTAATACTTTTACATATCATTTAGTAATTACTAATGATTTTTTTCTTGGCATCTTTTTGTTCAAAGTTGATAGCAATCCTTTGTCTTCTACTCAAAATCTACAAACCCTAGCTACTCAATCAACCCCGCAATTACGATTCAAAATGTTGACCAGAGGTTCAGGAAAAAATACCATTGGTAAACGCATGCCTATGATTTTGGCCCCTAGTAGGACACTAAACATTCCCTCATGATTCTCTATTCTGACCCTCTCTCTCGCTGGCTGTCCCACTGCAACAGGGCAATCAATTTTGAATCAAATAAGTTTAGATGAAAATTATTTGGGCATTGATAGCAGTGACCCAACTAGTTTTTTCAACACACGTGATATGATTCAGGGCCAACATGTATATTTCCATCTCAATGTACTATTAAATTTATTTAAATTTTCAACATTTAAATTTAAATTTTAATATTAATTTTTGTTATTGCTATTAGGATCAGCGCTCCCAAAAGCAAAAAGATGCAACATACGTTGCTCGAGATGAAAGCCGCCATTCTTCTCCTTCAAAATCATCCTCTTCTGATACAGATAGTGATGACTTGCAAACATTTCCTTTGGGGAATTTGATTGGGTATGATTATCAATCCCACTTGAAATAATTTATCATGCCTCAAATCGGTGAGCTCATTCAATGGGAGAGAAGGGAAAAAGTATTAATATCTGAGATAGTAAGTCATTATGACAACCATTGCCAAAAAGAGAGATTATTTGTAACAGTCCAAAATCAACCCGCGAAGATGGATGCATTATTCGTCAGAGCTAAAAGTGGGAGTGTCACATATAACAACACTTATAACGATAATATTTTTGATAAAGTATTAAACAGATTAGAGAATATTAGTGTTGAGGACCATGCCTATTTCAATAAATGGTCTAAGGATAAGGAAATGGTCACGATTGCAAACACTGAACGAGATAGAGTTGTCATAAGTATAATCATTTTGAATTTTTTTAATTAATTTCAATAAAAATTGGATTTTTAATATGTTTAATTGACTTCACTCTTTTTGTTGGAGCTGAAATATGAAAATTTAAAGACTCAAGCCAAGGTCTTCCAAGTTCACTTGGAAACAAAAAAGAATAGTTTATCCACAACAATTAAGATGAAACAAAATATAGTTTGGGTTAACAGACAAAAGAATAAACTTAAGCGGATAATTAAAGAGAATGGCTATGACCCTAAGATTTTATTTAAAGAAAAGGCAATGATAGATCCTTCTCTGACATCCCATGGAGATGCTACAAAGGAAGAAGAAGCAATCATCAAGAACCTAGACATGGCTACTGAGGATCTGATTAGTTCGGGGATAATTGAGGCAAGGAATATAGTAGGGTCTGGTGAAAATGTTAATGATTAAGGCTCGAGGATTGGGGAACCTCAAAATTGAAACTTTAAATATTTTATGTATAGAAGAATGAAAGTTGATACTTGAATATTTGTTCAATTTGAAGTTTGTATTTAACTTTTATGCAATATTATCTTTTCTTGCAATGATGGTGATAGCTACATTTATCATTAGATGTGGATTTCTGGATAATGAAATTAGAGTAGATGTGGTTATAGTTATTATTAATTTATTCATTTAGAATGTGGTTCTATGTGGACATTAGGTGTGGATGTCTGGATAATGAAATTAGAGTAGATATGGATGATGATGAATTGTACGTGACTATATGAATTGTATGTTGTTATATTTTTATATAGAATTTCTATATTGTATATGGTGTGTATGTTTGATGGATAATCATGATTCATGGATTTAAACTTCACGCAATATTATCTCTACATGTAATGATGGTCATGATTACATTTTTCATTACATGTGGGTGATGACATTAGAATAGACATTACAATGGATCATCTATTTATTCATTTAGAATGTGGTGTTACGTGGATAATGAAATTAGAGTAGATATGGATGATGATGAATTGTATGTGACTAGATGATGATAATGGATAATTGTTTTAAGAAAATTAAGAATGTGCATTGTGGTGTGATAGATACATCTTAATACAGTAAAATCTTCTTCTCTCTAATTTAAATTTTGAACTCTTTGATATGAATATCATTTCTACACATTTATTTTCAAATCTTTATATTGAATTGAAACGATAAAGATCAAAGAAAAAAAAATGTGGTATGACACAAATATCTTAATACGGTAAAATCTTCTTCACATTTAAAACTATGGCTAACCGCTAAGATAGGGTTTAAGGTACCTCTTATCTTCTTGAGCAAGCTAGATGACCTTCGATTCTCGAGAATTCAACACAAAAATGGATAAGGATTAGAATAAAAATGGGTGAGTTTCCTGATAATCTTAGTCCCAAGAAGCGAGAGCTTCCTTGGATGGATGTCAACTCATGTTTTTCATAAACATCAATGAAATGAAGAGAAATTAAAATGTAGAATCCAGATCTAACCTAAGCAAATAAAAGTAAACCAAAACCTGTTCATATCGAAGGTGACACAAATATCAAGAATGCACTGCATAGTGGATGGCAATTGTACCAGACACTAAGCATGGTAGAATATGCAGAATCCAGATCTGAGCTTTGAAGACCTTGCAAAATACAACATCAAAGTGGTTTGAAAATTAAAAATACCAATGAAATAAATCTGATTTTAATAAATGATAGTATTTGAATAAATGTAAATATACATACCTGTAACATCTTCAATGATAACTACAAATCAAAAATAGCCTCCTCACTGTCAATATTTGCATTTGCAGAATTACAATGGTATTTATATAAAACTATAAACAATTAAATTAGAATCTATTAATATGAAATTGAATAAATAAGAACAGTTAAAGTGTAATGTCAAGGTGATACCTATTTAAAGCTGAAATAATCCATTTTCAATAGCTTCTTTGTATTCAATATTTGCATCCGTAGATTTTGAAGATGCACCACTTCTAGTCTCATCTTTGAAATTACTTGGACTTGTAGCAGTATTATTTACACCTCTTCTTTCAACAAGGGATTTCCAATGCGCAATAGCTCTGTCAAAAGGAAATGTTTCCAAAGAGTAGCGAGAAACATAACACCCTATGAAACTTTTGATATTTTTATCCAACTTGTTTCTCAGTTTTGATTTAATAAAATATAAAGCATTGAAAACTCTTTCATCCTCCACGGATCCCAAAATAATTGTTTGGCACAACTCATATAACCGAAAATATTCACTAATTTCTTCCTGTAACACACTACTTTGGTAGATTTTTTTGCCAGAGCCTTGTAATAGCACCACTCTCTGAAGGTTTGTCTAAGAGTTTATACTGTGACCTTATTGTTGTTGCAAAATTAGTTGATTGAGTCTTTATTAAATCAACATTCAGTATACCTTTTATTTCAATACCCTCGACCTCTGATGTTTTGCTGAAATGATCCAATATTGTACCCATGTATTTATGAAAAATCTTACTTACAAAATAAGCAGGGCCACCTTCTGTATTCTAAAAATTTGGATTCATCACACCCATGGCTTCAAGAATTGTCTTGGCTGAAATATTCTCTAATTTCTAATGCTAAGGATTATGCAATTTTTATGAGTTTTATTCTTGTTTCAATTACTACAGAATCAAATAGATTTCATGTCACAGGAACTTCTTCTTTTTCCATTGATGTAACGTCTTTACTTTTTTGTAGAATGTGCAGTGGTATCTCTTTCCCGCTAACATGGATACATAGGTGATCATGAATATTAAATCTCAAAAAGTTATTGGGATGGTTAAGATCCAATAAAACTTTCCAGATATCAAATACAGGTGTATCAAAACTATCTGGGGAAGTGTACAAGGCATTAAGACTCATACATACCATTTTTCTCATCTATATAAAATCAACAATATAGGTTAATCTCCCTTGTGCATGCTTCATCAATGTATTGATCTCCTGTAACATTGGAAGAATGCCTACCAATGTAAGTAATGTCTCTAAATTAGTTAGACAGAACAACAAGTACCTCACCCTGTCAATTTCATGACGATATTTGTGCATGAAACCAACCAACGAAGGATACTCACACACTCTGCATGCATGCTCATACAACGAAATCCACCTTGTCTCAACATCCTTTAGAAGTTTTTGCCATCTGTAATTCCTATGGAAAATTTCTGAAACTCAAGAAATCGCTTTGGGCTACTTTTCATATAGGCATGCAATTCTCTTATATGGTCTTCTACTTTTGCAACATTTTCTTATTTGCTAATAATTATATATGCTAAATTCATTTTGTGAGCCATATAAGGGGCAACTAATGTTTACAATCAAACACACAACCCAGTTCTATGACCCTGCATGACTGATGCACCATCTTCTCCCACGCACACCAAATTTGTAGCAATTTCATTCGCAGTCAAGTCAACAATTTATTTCCAAAGAGAAATAATTATTTTATATAGGTTTTCCATTACAATTTTCAACCATTTTCTGAACACCCAATAGATGCGAGTCCTCATATGATTTTCTAAAGTGTAAACATGGATATATACCCATGCGGTGTTGTCAACAACTGTCATTTCATCAATTAACGAAGAGATAAACTTTGCATTTTTTACACTCTTTCAAATCTTCCTTCTCAATTATAGCAAGTCATTTAGCCATTTCCCATGCACTGTTGTATGACCAGTGAGACAGGGGAACATTCTGCATTCCATTATATTGATACAAAGGTTTGAAATTGATAAAACCTGAAATCGGTCTTCCTTTCTTAAGGATGTGGAATAAAGTAGAAAACTGTATGAGTTTAGTACACAAATTTGATTGATTCATCTTACCAATTTGCGATGTGATCGTTCCGCCATTTTCTACGAGAAGTCTACGTCTTTTCTGATCAGCTTCATATTCTACCGCATATTTCACATGCATGCATTATTTTTCAGTTTTCCATTTGTGTGTTTTTTATTTTCTGGCCATCTTCCCGTTACAGAGAAATATTGTTTTCCATAGTGTTTTTCATTTGTGTCCAACTTCAGTTGCATTTTTTGCTGCCTTCCCAATTTCCATGTACATATTGTACATGTACATTCCGATGAAATTTCTTTAGAATTAGCTAGCTGTACAGGTTCAATAAATGGAAATTTTACAGCCCAATAAACTTGTATGTCCTCCCAAGTGTCCACATATTCTAGTTCGTATTCACATTTTTACTTTTACGTGCAGAGCTTTTAGGAATATCACGATCACCAAGTTTCCTTTTCCATGAACCACTAGTTACATTTGAATTTTGTGTTGCATTTTGCACTCCTGATTGCACATCAATAGGAATATCTTCAAGCTCTACTTGCACTAATGGAATATCTTCAAGCCCTGACATGATATCATTATAGGTGTCATTTGGCTGATAATGAACAAAATGCATTTCCACTTCAATAACACCTTCCACACAATATATGCTCTGATTGATTTCAATGGGAGCTCTATGGGTGCTGGTAGTTGCAGTATCTGAACCAGTAGAGTTTCCAAAATACTTGAACATAGACTTTTGAGTTTTTTTTAACTTTTTGGGTGTTCTGAGCACTAGCAGCTTCCATTGTTCTCAGCATGATAAATTTGAGTTAGATAATCTCCTGTTCATCCGTCAACAAACACACCTTGTCGTGCGTCAACAAACGAAACTTGTTGTGCATCAACAATAGTTCCTTGTTGTGCATCAGAAGGTTATTCTTGTCACCCATCAACAAAACCTTCTTTTCGCCATCAATAGAGCCTTCTTGTTGCCCATCAACAGATCTTGCTTGTCGCCGTCAATAGGTCCTTCTTGTCGCCTATCCACAAAACCTTCTTGTCACCCATCCATAGAGCCTTCTTGTTTCCCATCGACAGAATCTTCTTGTCACCCGTCCACAAAGCCTTATTGTCACCCATCCACAGAGCCTTCTTGTCACCCGTCAACAGAGTCTTATTTTCGTACGCGTTATTGAATGCTTTTGTCTAAAAATTGTACTTTTGTGTACTATAATTTGTTGCTTTGCAAGTTTTATGTACTTGATAATAGATATGCCCCGTGTGGTATGCGTTAGCAAGTAGTGTTCTACCCGAGAATACTATAGGATTATATAGGGGATATTTTAAAGAGGTAGGCTAAGCCAACCCCTAAAAAAATATTATTTTTAGGCGAACATGTCAATGACCCATGCCTAAAAAAATCGCCTTTTCAATTTTTTCTAAATTAGAATATTTGCCATATTACGAATATTTGCCACTAAAAAAATCCTTGACGCAACATGATGAAATGAATGAATTCTAAGTAGGGATAATGTTATATGTTTATTGACGGTGTTTAGACAAAACTTGAAATGGAATATTACCTAGCAAATGAGAACTTACAAATGCAAAACACACAATAAAGAGACATAAAAAGTCAGGTTTGATGCATCCATTATTTAGAGCGAAAATATGTCATATATATGTAGAGGAGAGAAATACAAAATAATATGAATATGCATCACATGCTTTTATTTCCCAAGGATTATAGCTTCCCCAAAACATCAATTGTAAATACCTACACCATAAAAATATTAGTTTGTCATTAAATGTATATTTATCATAAAAGCACAATATCATGGGATCTACTACACAATTCCCCTATGGGATACCAAATACTGCTACTCACTCTTTTACAAATGAGGACATTGATACTCAATTTATTTCTAGCACAAAATTACACATGGTTGACCATCCTAATACTCAAACTATTTATATCCAAGTACCTATCGTGCAACATGAAGTTCAAAGATTAAACATCATCGTACCAAATTATATATTTTGTGCGAGGATAGAATAACTCTCAACAATTTTTATATGTTGAGAAACATATTGACGAATCTCTGTGCTGTTTGGAGAGGATCCTGTCCAGTCACAAACCCTTCTCCAATCCAAACCATGCTCATAGTTCGAGTACAGATGACTTCATCTTCCGGGAAGGAAGAGAGGTAGAGAAAGCATAATTGCAAAGAAATGTCAATGTCGGCCAAAGCATCATAGCTCAATCTGAGCCTACCATGCAACTTCTCTGTAACATCACCGTATGCCTGCACATTCTGCAAACTCTTCAATGCAAATTCCTGTCCAATCACTTCGAGAGCTAAGGGAAGGCCTCCGCACTCCTGCACACACGCCTCACTGTTTCACTGTCAATGCTCAATACTCGTCGGCAGAACTCCGTCACTGTGTGGAAAAGCATGGAAACAAAACAACCGCCAGCTCTCATCCTCCCTCAACTGTTCCACTTTGATGGTAGCTGCATCTGAGATTCCCAACCGTTTGAGCACGCTGTTACTTCTGGAAGTGCAATGGTGATGTTGGAGTCGTGGTGTGGAGAGATGAGAGGCACACACAACTCGGTTAACAAGGAGTTTGCACTTGTTTCCCAAACATCATCTAAAAACAAAGCGAACTTATTTTCGCTTAACCTCCCACTTAACCACATTTTCACAACCTCTTCCTCTTTGCTCTCCAATCTTTCATTTATTTGAAGAGCTATTTGTTTGACAAGATCATTTCTGAGAGCATTGAAAGAGGGAGTTTTTGAAATGGTAAGCCAAAGCATTAGGCTATCACTGGAAAAAAGAGTTTGCACCTGGTTGCTGTTGAACACCTTTTTTAGGAGTAGAGTTTTGCCAGATCCGCCCATGCCAACAAGGCCGATCCGCGAAACATTTTTCTGCAACGCAGAATGAATCAACTCCTCAATTCTCTTGGAGGCATAATCTTGTCCTACAATGAGAGGCTCCTCAATATACTTCATCTTCGGCGGGGCTGAAGAAGTGGATGGAAAACATTCCGCAGATGTTGACATGATCCGAAGCTTGAGAGAATCAATCCTTTCTGTGATCTGCTGCAGTCCTTGCCGATTAGCCACATCTTGCTGCAGCTGGTGGAGAAAAGCAATGGAAGGAGTGGAGTTTAGATGTTCCTCCATTACTGAAATGAGACGAGTGATCTTTCTGCTCATTCGATAACGAGAAATCAGGTGATAGGAAGATGGCACAGTGCAGTGTTGTGCCAAATCATATACTTCCTCGAGAAAGTCATTCAATTCGTTCAACCATCGATTCAGGGAAGAGGACAGAGGATGGCGAGAGGAAGCATTGATTTTTCCAGAGTTCAAAGCCTTCCGATATTCCTGCATTTCGATGTTGATGGAGTGAAATCTCTCAACCAGAAGTTTGAGGGCATCCAGCTCTTTCCGGCAGCGGACAACAATGTTGATGTGATCAACAATCTGTTTTATTGCCAGCTGAATGGCATAACCAATCGTTACAGAGATGAAACCATGATCAGCCATTATTGAAACACAGCCTGTTTTCTACTGAGAACAATGTGTTTTGTGCTGCAAACGCAAACTGTGTTGGAATGTTAATCGAGGCCAATAATAACATCAAAACAAATAATAACATCACATGGATGGCTTGGCGTGTTCCAGGATTTCAATTTTTGCCATTAAAAAGTTTTTGTTGTTTGAAAACTTTAAACAAAAAAACTTGCAGGGACCTTTAGGCTTTCACCTTTTGTGATTGATAAGTTTTTGTTTATTTGTGGTCGAAAGGTTAAAATCACACCTGCACTATTGTCTTATTTGGAAAATTTAAACAACAAAATTCAAAGGACCCAACAGTTTTTTTGGGTTTGAATGGTTAAAACCATACCTGCATCATTATTGTATTTGAAAAATTTAAACAAAATTCAAAAGAATGAGTCGCATGGGGTTGGGGTAAGTGTGAATGCTTCTCATATTTTCAACGATACTAAACAATCGGGCGCATTCCAACTGTTGTGATGATTATTAAATTTGTTTTTTTTTGTTGAAATAGTTAAAATTATACATACAACAACGTGTTCAAAATGTATCCACAGAAATATTTTAATAAGTTCAAATGGTCGGGTTTGGGGTAAGTGTGAATGCTTCTCATATTTTCAACGATACTAAACAATCGGGTGCATTCCAGCTGTTGTGATTATTAAATATTTGTTTTTTGTGTTGAAATAGTTAAAATTATACATACACCAACGTGTTCAAAATGTATCCACAGAAATATTTTAATAAGTTCAAATGGTCGGGTTTGGGGTAAGTGTGAATGATTCTCATATTTTCAACGATACTAAACAATCGGGTGCATTCACCTTTTGTGATTGATAAGTTTTTGTTTATTTGTGGTCGAAAGGTTAAAATCACACCTGCACTATTGTCTTATTTGGAAAATTTAAACAACAAAATTCAAAGGACCCAACAGTTTTTTCAGGTTTGAATGGTTAAAACCATACCTGCATCATTATTGTATTTAAAAAATTTAAACAAAATTCAAAAGGATGAGTCCCATGGGGGTTGGGGTAAATGTGAATGCTTCTCATATTTTCAATGATACTAAACAATCGGGTGCATTCCAGTTGTTGTGATTATTAAATATTTGTTTTTTTTGTTGAAATAGTTAAAATTATACATACACCAACGTGTTCAAAATGTATCCACATAAATATTTTAATAAGTTCAAATGGTCGGGTTGGGGTAAGTGTGAATGCTTCTCATAATTTCAACGATACTAAACAATCGGGTGCATTCCAAATTGTTGTGATTATTAATATTTGTTTTTGTGTTGAAATAGTTAAAATTATACATACACCAACGTGTTCAAAATGTATCCACAAAAAATATTTTAATAAGTTCAAATGGTCGGGTTTGGGGTAAGTGTGAATGATTCTCATATTTTCAATGATACTAAACAATCGGGTGCATTCACCTTTTGTGATTGATAAGTTTTTGTTTATTTGTGGTCGAAAGGTTAAAATCACACTTGCACTATTGTCTTATTTGAAAAATTTAAACAACAAAATTCAACGGACCCAACAGTTTTTTCAGGTTTGAATGGTTAAAACCATACCGCATCATTATTGTATTTGAAAAATTTAAATAAAATTCAAAATGATGAGTCCCATGGGGTTGGGGTAAGTGTGAATGTTTCTCATATTTTCAACTATACTAAACAATCAGGTGCATTCTAGTTGTTGTGATTATTAATTTTTTTTTGTTGAAATAGTTAAAATTATACATACACCAACGTGTTCAAAATGTATCCACAAAAATATTTTAACAAGATCAAATGGTCGGGTTTGGGGTAAGTGTGAATGCTTCTCATATTTTCAATGATACTAAACAATCGGGTGCATTCCAAATTGTGATTATTAAATATTTGTTTTTTTGTTGAAATAGTTAAAATTATACATACACCAACGTGTTCAAAATGTATCCACATAAATATTTTAATAAGTTCAAATGGTCGATTTGGTGTAAGTGTGAATGCTTCTCATATTTTCAACAATACTAAACAATCGTGTGCATTCCAACTATTGTGATTATTAATTTTTTTTTTTTTGTTGAAATAGTTAAAATTATACATACACCAATGTGTTCAAAATGTATCCACGAAATATTTTGATAAGTTCAAATGGTCGGGTTTGGGGTAAGTGTGAATGCTTCTCATATTTTCAACGATACTAATCAATTGGGTGCATTCCAATTGTTGTGATTATTAAATATTTGTTTTTTGTGTTGAAATAGTTCAAATTATGCATACACTCACGTGTTCAAAATGTATCCACAAAAATATTTTAATAAGTTCAAATGGTCCGGTTTGGGTTAAGTGTGAATGATTCTCATATTTTCAATGATACTAAACAATCGGGTGCATTCACATTTTGTGATTGATAAGTTTTTCTTTATTTGTGGTTGAAAGGTTAAAATCACACCTGTACTATTGTCTTATTTGGAAAATTTAAGTAACAAAATTTTAAAGGACCTGGCGTATTTGAGGATTTCAAGTTTTGCGATGATTAAGTTTTTGTTTATTTGTGGTTGATTGGTTAAAACCATGCCTACACTACTATTGTATTTGGAAAATTTAAACGAAAGGGACCCTGTTTATTTGTGGCTTTTGATTTTTGCAATTAATAAGTTTTTGTTTATTTGTGGAATGGTTAAAACCATAACTACACCACTATAGCATTTGGAAAATTTAAACAACAAAATTCAAAGGACCCAATGGTCTATTTGGGTTTGAATGGTTAAAACCATACCTCCACCATTATTGTCTTTGAAAAATTTAAACAAAATTCAAAAGGACTAGTCCCATGGGGTTGGGGTAAGTGTGAATGCTTCTAATATTTTCAATGATACTAAACAATCAAAGTGCATTCCAGCTATTGTGATTATTAATTATTTGTTTGTTTTTGTTGAAATAGTTAAAATTATACATACACCAACGTGGTCAAAATGTATCCACAGAAATATTTTAATAAGTTCAAATGCTCGGGTTTCACGAGGAGTTGGGGCAAGTATTTATATTTCTAATCTTATCTAAGGAGAATAAACCAATTGATGCATTCTAGCTATTATCACTAATAAGTATTCTTTATTTTTGTTCATAAGGTTAAACCCATATACACGCCTAGACTACATGGAAACACCCTAGACCCCCTCGTACCAAGCTTGGTACATACTGTAATCTTGTACTACTGTACGATGTGGTACGTACCCACAGGCCTTAGGTACGTCTGGGTATGGAAATATGTACCCAGGGCCTGTAGGTATGTACCCATAGCGTACCCACATGGTTTTTTTAAATTTTTAAGTGCAAAAAAAAACTTGAGGGATTTGACTGGAATTGAATCTTGGAAAGTTCGTGTGAGATTCAATATTGTCATTAGGCTTCAAGGGTCAAGAGAGATGAAAAGGACTTCATTTGGTTGACTTACTATTTGGGGGCTCTCTTGTTGCTCCTCATGGGTCCTTTATTCTTCAGTCAATTTGGAAGGCTGGGAATAAATGAAGCACTTGGTGGTTGGGCAGCCTATCTTCTCTTCATCTGACTTTAGGTGCCAAGCCTACAAATCGATTTTGTCAAATTAGAAATATAATGACAAGATCCTTGCCTTGACAAGAGGTTGTTCTGCCCTCCTTTGGTTTGAGAAAGAAATTAAAATATTTCATGACTTGTACAGATTTGGGAAGTGGATGGAATGGACAGACCTTAAAGCTTCCTATAAGCTTCCTCAATCTCAGTTCAGAATGTATACAATGCTCAAAAATTCTTTCACAACTCCCTCTATTGGACTAATTATGTAGGATGAGACGTCTAACTCAAGCTTAAGGCATTAATAATGAATTATCAAATCTATAATATAGTCTCTGTTATTAACTATTATGTTTTGAACATTATGGATCAATACAAACTCAAGTCTCAATTCTTGAAGTATTGGAAATTTGTTTTCATGTTCTATGAATGATTTAAATTTGTATGAGTATTAAATTTCAATAATTATGCAAATGCTTCTGTGTGTGTGTGTGTGTGTGTGTGAACCCGTGGGCCATACCCATAGTGAAATAGTCTAGATACATGCCACCATGTTCAAAACATATCTAGAAATTTATTGTAAATCTGTGCAAGAAATGGGTAGGGTACATCCGCATGTGACATGCATGCAAATAGGTGCATTTTGTATAGGGTATAGTCACTTCGAGAGTTGGGTGCTGAGACAACTTAATTTTCTCATCATATGTGCATAAGAAAAACTATAAAAGAATTTATAAACATGTTATTTCAATAAGTTTTTAATTATTATTTCTAAATCACTGTTATTGACAATATATAATAATTTACTAGGTGAATTATTGGGTGTAAAAAAATTAATTTAGAGGAAACATGCACACGCACGAGTGGGCACAAACACACACACACACACATTGCAAATAATCTAGGTAAATATTAGTTTGGAAGAAATGTAGATACACGCCACCTTGTTCAAAATGTTTCTAGAAATTTATTGTAAAACTGTGCAAGAAACGGGTAGGCTAGATCCGCATGTGACATGCATGCATAGAGGTGCATTTTGTATAGGATATAGTCGCTTCGAGAGTTGGGTGTTGAGACAACTTAATTTTCTATCATATGTGCATAACAAAAATTATAAAAGAATTTGTAAACATGCTATTTCAATAACTTTTTAATTATTATTTCTAAATCACTATTATTGACAATATCTAATAATTTGCTAGGTGAATTATTGGGTGCAAAAATTTAATTTAGAGGAAACATGCACATGGGTGTGCGGGCATACACACACGATGCCAAATAATATAGGTAAATATTAGTTTGGAAGAAATGTAATTTCTATGTATAATATGATCATCTTTTTTTACATTGCCCTTTCTCTAAAGGTGTCTTGTCACTGTTTTCAAAACTTTTCAACATGCAATGGATTATGCCTTCGAATATGGAGGATTGTTGTTCTCAATGGGAGAGCCCTTTTAGGTTCCCTTATCTGGCTTGGGCCTGGAAGATTACTCTACCTCATCTCTTATGGGGTTTGTGGAAAATAAGGAATGATAGTGTTTTTAGAGATCAGAAACCTCTGATTGTGGTGGCTAAAAGGAAAATCCTAGCAGCCATAAAGGAAAATCTCAAACTGTTTAAAGGTTAAACAAAAAATCCTTTCCTGAAATGGGAGTAGGAAGTGCTGGATAAGTTCGCCTATAGCTTGGTCAAGAGCAAAATCCTGGTAAGAATGTTTACTGGATTAGACCTATGGGAAATAAGATCAAGATCAATTTTGATGGGGCTTCAAAAGGGAATCCTGGTCAAGTTGGGGGAGGGGGTATCTTAAGGAATAGTGAGGGTGATTGGTTGTTCATCTATGCGATCTTTTGGGAAAGTAGACTAATAACATGGCTGAAGCTAGAGCCCTCCTATGGGGTATTTTGGTTGCTAAGGAAAAAGGCCTTAAGGACATCCAGATTGAAGGTGACTCCTTAATTATTATAAATGCTCTCCTCAATAGGAGTAAGATCAATTGGTCGTTAAAAAACATCATTCAAGATATCAAGGAATTGCTAAAGTATTTTGATAAGATATCTATCAATCATACCTTGAGGCAGGGAAATAAATGTGCGGACAAGATGGCCAATGTGGGAGTCCTTAGTAATGAGTACAAAATTTGGTGCAAAGGAGAGAGATTACCCTCTAATATTAATGATGAAATCATTAAGGATAGAAGGCGCTAGGATAAATGAAGCTAGCACGAGTGGAGGAAAGTATCCTAGGTACCATGCTAGCTTTTACAAAAATCATTGTTTCTGTTCGATCTTTGATAGGGCAAACAGTTTGTTGGTTCTGAAAATATTTTTCTAGGATGAAAACTTTGGCTATGTGCAAATGGGTGGAGACAGGATTCGAGTGGAACCCGCTAGTCAGAACATGGAGGAGAGTAACCAGGATCTTTGGAACAAGCTTAAAGTTGGTGGATTTAGCAATTATATTGCTAAATTACATGGTCACGACCCATCTCTATCAAAGGACTTTGGAAATGCCTAGAAAGAGGGGGTTTTTACTATCCACGGTGTGGAGGTTGAGGTCTCGGAGTCCAATATTGCTAGGGTGACTGATATGAAGATGGAAGGGTTAAATATCTACAAGGAAAGAACCCGTAGAGACCTCGAGATTGATCAATTTTTCGTTGGCAAGGAGAAATGTTACTTCTTCATGGATGACATTGCGCGTTCGTGCATTCTTGGAATCTGGAAGGATGTTTTCCTTCAAGTTATGAAATATATTATGCTGGAGGGTAAGTATAGAAAAATCTATACCCATCACATGACCTTCCTCAACATGTTCCATCACAAGTTTATGGCTAGTATTCCCTTTTTTCTTGCCACCTCTCTTTCAAATTCACTGATGGATTTCCAGAATGGGAAAGCTGAGCTGCCCCTCCATGAGGGCTTGATTCTTCTTCTGGTTGAGAATGGCAAGCCGGTTCTGGATTATCCTTTGACAACGGTCCTAGAGGAGCAAGCCGAGGAAGATGATATTACTCTTGCGGAGTGTCTAACTAAAATGAAAGTGGGTAAGGGTATCCTCTAGGGAATGAGAAAGATAAAGACAAAAATGAGGGTGGTGTTGGGGAAGCCAGCGCTTTGAGGAAGAATGAATGTGTGGGAGACCCCAATGTATTTGAAGAATGGAGCAGGAAGATGTTGTATTTATAAGGGGTCCTAAAGCCATGGAGGACACGAACGAGGGGAAAAGGGAGTCCATTATAAACATCATCAACATTTCAAAGAAGATGGTCGCGGATCAGGTCCAGATAAAACACATAATGAAGAAGCTAGAGATTCAGGTTAAAGTTCTACTTGACAGAGTGGAGGGGATTGAAGGGGAAAAGAAAAGGATGAGATTCAACCTTCACATAAGTAGCTCAGAGGAGTAGGTGATGGATGGTTTTGAATCCAGGACGACTGCTGCTGGCCTGGGGCCTCCGGCATGTTGGTTACGGAGGTTTTTTGTTTTGTTCTCTGAACTATGTATGGATTTCTGGTGAACTATGGTGTCTTATTGTTGTTTGGACTTTTTTCCTCTCTGGGGTCCAAATCCTGCAATGTAAGAGTTAATCATGTTTAACTCATCTTTCTGGAACCCCTTTCTAGTTTTTTTCCTATTTTGTTTCAGTTACGTTCCTCTCTTTTGTTATGGCCCCTGGGAGCCAATCCCTATTTTTTGCCTAATCTAATAAAAAATGATGTGTGGTCTTAATTACACCAATGGGATTACAATGGAACAAGCAACCCGCAACTATGTATAACAATGCATCATTGATGGCTTAGTTTTGTTTTTTCATACATCTTATTTCTAACAACCATGAAATGAATATAAGCCATCCATATCTTTTCCTAGCTACAATCGTATTTGCAATGTGGGAGATTTGTATCTATAGTCCTTGATAAAATAGTGCAACCAAATGAAATGGATGAATTTTCATTAGGGAGAATGTTATATGTTTCTTGACGGTGTTTAGACAAAACTTGAAATGGAATATTACCTACGGGGTGAAAACTTACAAATTTTAAAACATGCAATAAAGAGACATGAAAAGGTCAATTTGATGTATCCATTATCGAGAACGAAAATATGCCATATATATGTAGAAGAGATAAATAGAAAATAATATGAACATGTATCATATAACTTTGTTTCTTGAGGATTATAACTTCCCCAAAACATCATTTGTAAATACCTACACTATAAGAACATTAGCTTGTTATTCAATATGTATTTAAGATAAAAGAAAAATATCATGAAATATACTTTGCATAGTTCTTCCATAGAACACTAACTACTACTACTCACTCTTTTACAAATGAGGACATTGATACTAAATTTATTTCTAGCACACAAATTACACATGGTTGACCATCCTAATACTCATACTATTTGTATCCAAGCCTACTATGTAACATGAAGTTCATAAATTAAACAACATTATACCACATTAGATATTTTGTGTGAGGATATAATAAATCTCAACAATGAATGTACATGTTCTATTTACACATAATCGCATCCAAGCATTTAGATTAGACTATTCTAAGGAAACCATGTTTGTTGGAGATATATAGTTTGAAGAATAATAATAACCACGTTTCTAAATGGAATAACATGGACCCTAGAAAATAACCCCATGTCTTAAGTGTGCTACTCAAGTTTAAGAAATGATAGTAGTAAGAGTAAATATGATGTTTGTAGTGTCTTGTACATATGATGACCGATACAAAGATTGTGGCCAAACTATTAGCTCCCTATAAGATATTATACACTTACAAAATGTCGTCCCTGTCACATAGAACCATCAAATATATTTATTGTTAGAAGACATGGATAAAAAGTATCATGTCAGGAAGGCCTTAGAATACATGAAAGTAATTATCCATACAAGGATTTCCAAAATACATGTTATCCCAATTTTTCCACCTAAAAAATTGATCAAACACAACCTTGTGCAGGAACAAATCCAAAGGACGGTTCCGTCGTGTGAGCCCACATTTCAAATCCAAAAAATAGGTTACAGGAGGGCTCTATAATGGAATAACAGGGTCGGGGAAGGAGCAAATAGTGTCAAAGAAAACAAAAGGCTCAAAGGAAAAGAAATAGGGAAAGGTTCAAATTCTTCGGGCTCATTAAATAATTTAGAACAAGCCCCAAAATTGGCTAAGTATGAAAGAATCAGCGAGAAGCCTCCACATGCCTCATTGGTGCATCTCCAAATATTAAGCTCAAAAGGGTAGAATAAAATGAGTGCGAGGCTTCCACGTGTCCTAGGCCTAAAAAGGATAGAGCCAGCTATTGAAAAGTCCAAACAAGTTGAAGGAAACACATGTCAGCTTGACGCAATTTCAGGATGGGAGCCCAAGGCGGGGACTCATACTTGTGCAAAGCCTCCACATGGCCAAGGGTCAATAGAGGTCAAATCCAAAAGTAAGCCTAAATTGGTTAAGTATAAGAGTGCAGGTAGAAGGCGCCACATGTCTTAATGATGCTCCTTCAAAGGTAAAATACAAAGTGGGTTTTCAAATGAGCGCGGGCCTTCCACATGTCCTAGGTCTTAAAAAGGGACAAAGTCAAGGGGTTGAATAATTAAAGTAGAGGCAAGCCAATAGAGGGAGCCAAGTGTCTCAACGGAACTAATTTAAAAGAAAAATTTGGGGCGGGTTTCCAAACAAGCGCCAATCCTCCACGTGTCCAGTGATAGACTTTTGGCCCCACCAAGCAAAGAAACTTAGGCAAAATACAAAGAAGCCCAAGGAGCTCATGGAGGCCACCCCGTGTCAGCTCGATGTGATTTCAAGAGCATAAGAAAGGAGCTAAATCTCCAAGATGCATGAGACTGCCACGTGGACCCGGTACAGACATACTCTTTAAACATGGTGCGCTTGCGACCCTAATCTTCAGATGGCCATATCTTTTGACTAGAAACTCAGATTTCGATGGGAGAAGACTTGTTGGAAATGTCTCGACACCCTTTACGCCATGGAAACATACAATATCATTCTTAACAAGATTTAGTGGGTGAAAAATGGGAAAACATCTACCAGGCCATTAATACAAAATTTGATTTCTTTAACTACCAGATTGGGTTTTATTTGATCCGTCATTCTTCTTCCTTAGCACACCAAGCAGACATAGGGAACTAGAATTGATAGATTGTAGGCGATTTGAAAGGGGGCACTGATTGATGGTGGTTGAGCTTTCAAAGTAGGATTCAAATTCTTCCCTCCTCTCTCTCGTTCTTCCTATATATTGTAATGAAGGGGCATATTCAAAGTGGTTGGTCATTGTTTCTCCTCTTGCCCCCCTCTCTCTTTCTTCCTTAGGGTAGAATGTGGAGTCTAAGCCTCCTCCCATGGCTATGTAATGGCATTTTCTTGCCTCTTTCCCAATGATGATGTACCGTGTAACATTTTGGAGCAATAAAATCTATTTTTTGATGCATCTGTCCATCATTGGGTTATTTTGTTGTCTCTTCTTACCTCTCATCATTGCATGGTATACTATGCATACTCTGATGTTTGTTACAGGTTCTAGGAGTTGTATCTAATGGGTTTTGAAGTGGTGTTCCATGTGAAATCTATCTCGGTCCATGGTGCATTCTGTCCATGCTCTCCTCTTCTCACCTCTCTCCACTTCAGGAAGTTGGATATGTGATCCAACCACTTCCTTTTATGGTGTATCACCGCTTAGTGTAGGATCTTTCACCCTCTCTATCTCTCTCCCTATCCACTTGGAATGGTTGGATTAGGATTGAATAGGTTCTTCCAAAGACTTGGAGTATCATGTGGCAGGTAGATTAGGAAGCAAGAACCGACTTTCTCCGGAGGTCCATCTCAAGTTTTGCAAGTCCCACATCTTGAGAGATGGTCCCATGTTGTGTAATCACACCAAATGCCCCACTTCACACCTAGGCCATTTGGGGGTGCTGTGATTCTGCACTAACAGTTTTGGCACACCTAGTGGGACTCTGAGGTTAGATTTTTCATCTTTCCAAGGTTTCTCATTACAACAAAGAATCATAAGCCACCGTGCGACCACACTAATAGTTTTTGCATGCCTGGTGGGACTGGTCTGAAGCACCTTACCACTTCATCTTAGTAGGTTGGTGTGTTCCTATTAAGGTTCAGCCTTTTGAGGTATATGCAAGCACATCTAGCAACTCCATCTAGTCAAAAACCCCATCTCTAAAGTTATAGACCTTTTCCATCCATTTCCACCCATCTTCATTCACTCTTCTTTCCATATTTCTCATTTTTCTTCCATTTCATGAAGTTGTGCAATCATGACTTCATTCCCTTCATGGAACTCACACTTACAATAAGTAATGCAATTCACCTCCAATGCATTTCCCAACTCCTCTAGATCAGCATTATAATCAGATCCATGACCATTATGCTCACCCATATGAGCAGGGTCAAAGTTAGTTTGGCCATGGAGCTTATCAAGAACAAGGGGATGCATACAATGGTGACAACTATGTGGAGAATGCTGGTTTGTTGGAGAAGATTCAAAGAATGGAGGCTAGCATGGTGCAATCCATGGGTACAACATAGATGAAGGCATTCAAGATTGGTTTTAGGACACCTTGTCTATGGGGAGGCCCTTTTCCAAGACATTACAACCCTCAGGAGAAGATTGACTTCATGGTCGAAGTGCTACCTCAACTTGCATAGTGGATTGAGAAGATTAAGGCCTATGAGTGGACACAAGACAACCTTGTCAATGGGTAAATCCACCACCTCCTAGCTCTTCATTTTTTCTTTCTCAAACTTTATCATTTCAGCATGATCAAGAGTCAAGCCCCTCATCTACTGCCCCAAGTGTTAATTTCTTTTCTCCATCTCCTGATCTCCCATCCCACCTCAGTTCCTCTGCCCTTTTCCCTTCCAAATAGTCATCCCCTCCAAACAAACAAGAAGTTCCACCTCCCTTCCCACCACAAATAATTGCAAAGTTAGTTGAACCCCAACCTAGCACTCTCTCGCTTTCCCAAGTCCATGTTGGGAAGAGACTCAAGAATCTAGTCAAGGAGAACAACAAGAAGGGGAACCCAATAGAGAAGAAATGAAAGACAATCTGAAGAGTTGGGATGCTAAATTTGGGTTTACAAAGATTCCCTTAATGGTTAAGCCAACAAAGGAGGTTAAGGTTGAAGAACCAGTGGTGGCTGAGGCTAAGTTTGCAGCAGAGGAGGAGGACCATAAAGTTTCAAAGGCTCCAAGTGTGGAGCAGAGCTATAAAGAACATTCATTTCTTCCTCCCACTTACTCCCATTTTATCTCTAATGTTGAAGAGGAGTTTGAGCTTTCAAACTTCATGTTGGAAGATGAAGGGAACCGTGGTAAGGAAGTTGCATATCAGGAGGACACCATGGAGGAGGTTGAGCACATGTAGCAGGAAAACAAGGAGATAGATTATCTATCTTACTTGGAGGATTTCTTTGATGGAGAGGAGTGTAGTGCCAACTTCCCTTTGACACCTTTTGATATTGATCATGATACTGCTGATTATATTATGGGAATGAATATGGAATTTATAATAATATGATGTTAGATGTTAGATCATGGATTATTGTTGACCTTTATTCAGTTATGATGCATGATGATTATTAGAGACATTTTGGATATTGATGTGATATAATCTTGTTTGACATGGTTATTGTAGACACCTATAGTTTGATCAATACACTATTATTTCTAATAGTGCACTAACTATTCTTCCCTTTGCAAATTGACACACCACCAGTTAAACCTATCTAACTCCCTTCTCATGACATCTTTTTGGTCATTTTTCCTCTTATAAACCACTTAAACAGGTTGTTATAGCCTCGTTCTAACTACATTAGCTTCTTATTCCCTTCTAGCTTGCTTCTATTAGCTCCCTAGAATATCAATCCACTTCGTTGGATTGATTAAGCCCTTCATAAACCTTCAGAACCCTAATTACTCTCTAAGAGAGATTAATTAGTCTAACCTAGGTTAATTACCCTAAACATAGTCAAATCACACTTTGACTTGCTAAAAGTGATTTTTGGACTTTAGCATTTGTCCCACATGCACCCAAATCTCCCATTTTCCCCAAACCAAAAACTATAAATAGGGCTATACCCCCTCCCTCTTTTCCTAAGAATTCTCTCTTCTTCCTAGCATAGATTATAGTATTTTGTTTAGGATTTAGATTGTATTTCATCTTCTTCTATTGAGCTAATTGCATTTGCTTTTGTATTTCATAGCACTAATATAGAGTAAAAGGGAAGATCCATTGGCCTTGAAGCCATTAATGGGGAGATCCCTTTCTCTTAAGCACATAACTGAAGGCTTAGATCCTCTTAGGTTCATTATTTTAAGATTTTAAAGAATAGAGGTTAATTTCATTTGTTTAGTTTGCATGTTTACTTCAAATTAATGTATGCAAAGAAGAAAACCTTGCTCATTTCTTATCACATGGTCCATTGATCAGATTGTTAAAATCCTTTGGGGTTTCTTTAGAGATTCTTACCCCAAATCCATGGCTTTTATAACTTTTCATTGAACACATTTGGCACACCTGGTGGGACACTTATGTCCATCCTTCATTAATGGAGATCTTTTAGGTTTTTCAAAGTTCATTTTCAAGTTTTTGGGTCAAATCACTTGTTATTTCCTCATTTTTTTCTAACGCTAGATAAATGGCCTTCATTTGCATGTATTTTGTGGGTTTGATATAGAAATAGGACACTTTGACTAACAACTAACCTGTTTGCTCTTGAAAATTTGGAAATCTATGTTTTTTGTAGGTTTTTCACAAGGTGCATGTAGGTGTAAAACAAGGGGTGCATACATGTTGAAACCCCAGCGTACCCATCGATCAGGAACGTACCTATCTGGAGGACTTCATCATTTGTAAATTTTATCTCTACAGGGACGTGCACATGTCTCCGTAATCTAGGATGCGTATCCACCTCTCTGGCCGCACTTGTAAATGGTCTGACTGTGTAAAAAATTTGACAATTTCTATTTCATGCTTGGGCACATATACATCGAAACCTAAGCGTCCATGTAAATATGTGCGCATCTTTGTAATATTTCAAGCATCTGTGTTTTACTGCATTGGATTTCATTAATTTTTAATTACAGGCGTACTCGTTGAGTAGGGTGCGTATCCGTCCATTGGGAAGTGCTGGTGTCGATATAGGCACACAGGTGTCTATAGTAAAATTGGAAATTTTTACAGTCTACAAAAATATTTTCTTCTAATCCATTACTGCAGGTTTCTAGGACTAACAATTCAAAAATAGTGTTTTTTTAACATTTCAGTTTGCATAGTTAAAGTGTTTTGTTCTTGGCTTAAAATTAACTTTGTAGAAGTGCATATGCTCTCTCCTCGCGTCTTCAAAGGAAATCTTGGAGATCAAAAACACTTATACAAAACTCATATTGATTGTTCAAAAACACTTATTTTATAAAGGATGAAGTAAAACTTTCATGTGATTTCAGTAGGATTTTTCACGTTGCGTATGCTCTTCCTTCGCCTTTTTGGAGATCTTAGGAATCAAAAGCAAAGTGTAAAATTATCTTTCTTGACATCAACCTATGAACTGGAAAATTACTAAAAATGTTTTCTACAAGACCTAATGCTTGTCAAAGAAGGGTGTCGAAAAACAAAAAAAAAAAACTGCTAATACACATGTTCTTACAGGTTGCCAAATGGTGTGCCACTTAAAACCACATTAAGATAAGCAAGATAAAAAAACACCATATTCAAAACATTGTATTGCAGGTTTTGGAAAAGGGTACGTCCCTATCTCTCAACTGGAACATAACCCCTTTGGAATAACGCCTTTAGCTATAATAATGGGGGTGGTTCCATGAACCCTAAAGTAATCCACTCGCTGAGTAACCTCGTGGATGAAACAGAAGCGCTTCACTTACCCACTTGACTAGTACACCTTGTGAGATAGAGTTACCGGTTGTCCGTATGGCGACCCTAGGGAGAGCACACGTGGATGCACTAGTTTCCCTTTGTGCTCAAAGGGGGTAAAGTAAAGCTGAGATACTCCCAAGATAGGCAAGGGACTATTTGGGTAAATCGCGCTCGCTTAAGACAAATTTGTAACACCTAGGTAAGAGAACTTATTAAGGAGACCATTTTGTCTTGGAGCCCACTTTGCTAGTCCTTTGTTGCATTAAGCCATCATGAAGTGACAACTCATCTGGAATCTAAACCTTTTTTTTCAACAAGGAAAGGAACCCTTGTGAGTTTGATCTAATTGTCTTTTCATCATGAGACTAAACTACGTCACACTTTCGCTTAGTTTTATTCTTGTCTTCAGACGAGGTGAAGCTCTACCTAAGTGACGCTTGGTTTGTTTCTATCTTTTAATCAATACCCTTGCGTTCTCACTACCCGTTGTTTGGGGTGAGAAAGGAGCATACCTCGTGCGTTTTTATCAGAGATAGTGCTTGCCACTTTTTTTCATTACGCCCATCCATGTTTGCGGTTGGGTTGTTAAACGTCTAAAGTGCGCAGGTATGCTTTTCGTATCTTTGATAAAAGTCCTTCCATCTTGACTTCAGGATCATCTTCACCGCTTTGTGGGTACGGTTCATCTTTTGTCTCTTCTTGAGTTTATAGTTTTTTTCGCATCTTAGACACACAATCTTGGTACTTACATCGTGTTCTCATTTTGTGAGAAAATGGTATAATTCCCTTTATTGCGTGGTTATGCTACTCACATGATTTGAAACTCCTTGCTATACTTATCATTTGGTTTCAGTTTCGATGTCATCTGGGTCTTCTTGAAAAGTGTCGATAACGCCTTATATATATCATAATAAAGTTGTCATGGTACTAACACCATGCTTTCTCGGTTAATGTATTACGGTGACGTTGTTATGCTATATGTATTCGCGACTTCCATTTTTCAGAAGGTTTGGATTTCATCGGCATTCAAACTAAGTTTTACGTATACCTTGTCAAGGGACTATGACGGCATCATGCCAGTACTTGGGCCTTGTTAAGGTTCTAACTAGACCTACATATTGATACATCGTTGTCGCTATCTATTTTTAGGGCATAGGCTTCGAAACAACAAACTGAGTGATCATAACATTTAGGTGTGCATATGAGTGTTCCTTGATAAAAACAACTACATAACACTACATCTAGGATACACTATGGTACAGTTCAAACATCACCTTGAGCAGCTTGCAGAAACCATACACTTAGGGGTCACACTAGCTACATACCAAACGTCTGTTAGTAATGCCTTAAATCATAAAAATGGCAGCCAAATCAAATGAGCATGATATAGGAGAAAACCCTTTCGACACCTTCCCATTTAGTGGTCACAATTTAGCACCACTCTTTTCTCAAGTCAAGGATATGAAGACGTTAATTGATCATAGTGGAGAAGAGTCAAACTCTTCCGAAGAACAACAAAGGTTAGACCTAAATAGATTTGAAAACTCCTATATTATAATAAAGATCAAGTACTCACAAGAGTCTTAGCATTAGGAGCTAAACTTCCACACGAGCATGAAGAAGAAACAAAGGTCATTAACCCTAACCTAGGAGAACGAAGATTCATCTTAGACATAGATAACCCTTTTGATGTGGGATACACTTCCACTTCTAGGCAACATAAAGTTGTTGTCGAAGGTGAACCATCACGAAAACCTCACTATAAAGCTTCACGTAAAGTGAAAATTGAGTGAAAAAATTCCCCTCCTCTAAAATTTGATGAAGAAGAGGACCCCCTGGTTGAGGAGGAGATCCTCCAAAAACATATCTTGAAGTTGAGTCAGAAAGTAGAAAACCTAGGCTCTTCAATAAGAAACATATGCAAAGACAAAGAAAAAAACAAAATTAACGAAGTTTCAATTTGACCCACATACAGACTATACCTTTAAGGAAACTCAGGATCAAAGGCCAATGTCACCTACTAAAGAGCAACTCATTCAGGAGGAATTGAAATCTATGAAAGATATGCTTACTACATTACAACAGGGAAATGTAGGCCAAAATAGAAAGTATTCATATGAAGAATTATGTCCTTACCCCTTTGATAAGGACATGTTACAACAACCTTTCCCAAAATATTTTACCATTCCCAAGTTTGATAAATATAAGTGCAAAAGTGATCCTCGTGATCATATAAAAGACTTTTACATGGCTTGCCAAGAGGTCATGTATAGCGATAATTTCTTAATATGAATTTTTCCTCATAGCCTAGGAGTCGTGGGATTGGAATAGTTCTATAGCATACCCAAGGGATCCATTACAATGTGGCCCATGCTAGCAGAGAAAATTGTAAGGCATTACTCCTATAATATGGAAAGCGACATCACAATGAATGATCTATGTAACACAAAAAAAAACCCAATGAGACATTTGTATGATTTTTACAATGAAGGCATGGGATAGATAGTCAGCTTTCCTTGTGCCTTACCAGAAAAATAGTTAGTGAGCATATTTGTTCCTAACTTAAACCCAGAAATAGCCTTTCATTTACAAATGCATTGTGGCTCAAACTTCGAAGAAGTCATAGAGAAAGGAAGTCAAATTGAGAAATCCCTCATTGCCAAGGGAATGCTTAAACATGTCACTAAAAACAAACATGAAGCCAAATCCATGACAAAACTCTAAGAGAGTCCAAATCCATACAAACATGCCCACTTTTAAAGCTTTCGTAAGGACCTCGTCCCAAAGCACCTACCAAATGTATGTTTACGTCCTTAACATAATCCTTATCTACCATCCTAAAACAATTAGATGACGTAAAAATGGTAGAATATCCAACTACAATAGTACCATATCTGGAAGATGCTCCAAAACTGGTTTGGTTCAAAGATCATGAATATTGCGACTTCCACCATGTTAAAGGACACAAAATAGATAGATGTTTGAGATTGCGCCATTATATCCAAGACCTCATCGAGGAAGGGAATATTGTTGTGGATTCTCCCCCTGAGTCCGAGTAAAAGTTCAAATGAAAAAATGGGTATTTACAAGGAACCTTTTCCTAACCATGCAGATAAAAAGAAAAGGAAACCAAATCAAGGGAAAACCTCCAACGACTATAGGATTGCTGCCTATGTTTACCCTACAAATGATAGTCCTTATGATTCCCTCATTGGATGTATTAGCTCATCTAATGAACATATCAACACCATTCAGATTTTAGAAAAGAGTTGCGTAGTCGGGACAAGACGTGCCCACTTAGTCATACCAGATCCTATGCCTATCCCTCAGGAAGGTCAGTATAATTTAATAGAGCAGTTAGAGAAAACACCTGCTAGGATATCTATTCTCGATCTCCTCAAGATATCTAATGCCCATAAGAACATACTTGTATAAAACTTTGCAAAACTCAGGGGTTTCCACAGAGGTAGACCCCACAAACCTTCAAGCCATGATTACACGCCTAGACACCAATGATCATATTACTTTTGATCATACTGCAATCCCGCATAACAACCCAGAGCATAACTTACCCTTGTATCTCAAAGTGGTGGTTACCCATCACAAAATCAAAAGAGTACTTGTAGATGGGGGATTTGGTCTAAATATTTGCACTTTGAAGCTGGTCAAGCAGTTAGTCTATTCAAAAACAAAGCTGGGTGCTAAGACTATCACAATCACAACATATGACAATGAAGAAATAGAGTCAGCAAGAACTATAGTGGTTCCCATGGAGGTAGGACCAATGTGTTATGACTGTTTCACCTATTTATTAGATCGTTTCTTTGAAGTGTTGATGAAACAAATAGGGTAGCGAGCATAGGAGGAATACCTGTTCAAATGCTAGTTGATGAGTTATTGCACGCGTATGACTTCCGATTCCACAGATGATTGTGAGAGATTCCTTTTGACTAGGAGGAACTACCTCAGTAATACAAAGCAAGACAATCATAAGGAGTTAAACAATATGGAAGTGAACTCGCCTAGTGTATGCTAGATTCGGAAGTGTGATACTTCCTAGATGGTCATGTCATCCACCTGTTTTAAACAATTTAATTTTGTAAACAAAGTAAATCCTATTGTAATTTGAAATGATTTAGGTATCTCACTTAAAACACAATAAGAGATAGATCTAATCTAACAGGCTAAGCTAGAATAGAATCCAAAGGTCAAATGATTAGTTCTGGGTTCTGCGCAGTTTGTGAGAGGTCTCGGGTAGATCACAGGTGCATGAGGGTGAAATGAAATTTGGTGGGTAGGTCTCTATTTTGGGTGTATGGGAAAATACAGAGACCGATGTCGGTTAAGGGTAACCGATGGCGGTTAGGTGTAACCGGTGCCAGTTACTATGGAAATTTGGAAATGCCATAGAACAAGCTTTGGGTCTCCTTTGTGATTGCACAAAGGACTTTGGTTGGTCGGGATGAGGTATTGGGTGATTGGGGTAGGATTTAGCGAGGTTTTTAATGGGTATATGGAGGTGGAAATGTTGGAGAAGGTCAATAGGTGGCTAGGTAAACAATAGATGATAAAATGATGATGAAATGAAATAAACCAGAAAAGTATGACATTATACTTACTTGGATTCTAGTCCTGAATGCCTGTGAGTGAGGGATGGAGGTGCTGATGAGAGGTTTGAAGGTTGCAAGTGATCACCAACTGAAGGAAAGCTTCATGGACTGCATGTACATTCCTCTTTGCTTAGTTAGATCAGATCATGGCTGGGATGGTTGTGCAGAAAAGATGTTTGATCTCCTTCCTTGCATGCAGATTCTCACTGGAATTCACTCTCTGAAGATGTGTTATCTCTCTAAGATGTGTTAATGCTCACCAACCTTCTACTTCTTGCTTCCAAATTCCAACTTCCAACCTTGAGAATAAGGTTGTTTTGGGGTTAAAAGGGTAACCGACGGCGGTTCCGACTTAACTGGTGATAGTTAGGGGTAACCAACATTTGGTCAAGGTGGGATTTCCTAGGTTTACTAAACTAGGAGATCCTCTTGATTTCCTCGAGATCTTGTGTCATTAACCCATGGATTAGACTGGGAGCTTCTTGTGAGCATGTGGGAATGTGGTTAGAGGGAATGTAGGCATTGATTTTTAGGGTTTGGGTAAGTCTTAGTTAGTTATGGCAACTTACTAAGAATAGGTCTTAGGTTGAGTTGGCTTGGTGAGGTGTCTAAGTGAACTATATGTGTGGATATTATTTAAAATAAGATATTTAAATAATAAATATAGTGCAGATAATGCATTAATTTAATTAAATTAATTAAATTAATATTAGTAGGGTGAAAGGGGCCATGGCTAGGTGAATGTGATGAAGGGTGTTTATTTGTCGAGGGACCAAAGGAGAGTGTGACCTAATTTTCATGTCTACATTTTGCCCCTTTTTGTTGTGTAGCTTGTATTGGTAAGAGACACTATTATATATATCTAACCCCAAGTAAATATAGACAAAAATGGAAATATGTCGAGAGGTCAAAAAAAATAGAAAATGGACAAAGGAAATATGTCGGAGAGGTCCAAAACCCGACACAAAGGAAATATGTCGAGAGGTCCAAAAACCCAACACAAAGGAAATATGTTGGAGAGGTCCAAAAACCCGACACAAAGGAAATATGTCGGAGAGGTCCAAAAACCTAACACAAAGGATTTCGGGTTTCGGGTTTCGGGAAACATGAGACATGAAGCATGAAAATCACAAGGCATGTCCCAATGCTTGGGAGTTCAAAACCCAAAACACTACCTAGAAAATTGGGTTTTGGATTCGGGAAATCATGGGGCGAAAACATGTTGAGGCACCCTCCAAACCCGATGCAAATGCAAAGGAGAACCCCGAACCCGACTGGAAACAGACCCTGACTTGGGGAATATTCAAATGGCCATAACTTTTCACAGGGAGCTCGAGATTCACACAAGTTTGGACTTTTCAAATATCTTAGTGTCATCTACCCAAATACAAATGGATATGTTTATTTGGGTGAGAAAAATTTCTTCAAAAATTCAAAATACAGCTCACCATTTTTTGGGTTTGCTAGGGTTCTCACCTACCACCATAATGAGATGAATTAAATGCAGTCTGGAGGTGGTTGGGGTAGATTTCAAATTCCTCTCTTCTCCCTCTCTTTTCCTTCCTATAAATTGTAAGGAGGGGCTTCTTTCTAAAGGTTGGACATTCTTTTTTTGCCCCTCCCTTCTTCTCTTTGGTAGGTGAATTTGTGGAGTTCAAACCTCCCCTCTAAAATTGTAATGCAACTTTTCCTCTTGGCATTTTGTAGTGTATTGTATCAATCTTTGGAGAAAATAATGCATGTTTGTGGATGATTCTCAACCCTCTCTATGTTCATTTGCATCCTCCTAATCTTTCAATGCAAATTTGGTTATCTGTGCATGATCTTGCATTACATTTTAATGGTTTGTGTTTATTGGCAAGACAGGTGTTCTTCATTCCTCGGTGTATCACCTTTGTTAGTCTAGGTTTATTTGTATGCATCTTCTTACCCTATCTCCTTGGCAAGTTAGATTAGGTTTTTTGAGTAAACCCTCTGCATTTTTATGTGTGCATCTAAACAGAGGAATAGGAACCATCCTTCATCCGGAGAGTTTTCCTGATTCGCAAGGTCCCACACTTGGGAAAAGCTCCATGTTATGCAATCACACTGAGAGTTTCAACCCATCGAGTTGTAGACATTTAGGGGTATTTTGATTTTCCATCAATAGACACTAACAAAAATAAGATGTGGTTTCCCCATGTTTGGGTGAAGGTGATCCCCTCAAACCAGAACCGACAAGGCAAGAGGGCGAATCGGTGAGTGGTTTGATAAAGAGGTAAATGTGAGGAAAAGGCAGGTGAGCATAGGGAAAAAGGGTAAAAGGTCTACTTAGGCCATTCCAAATAATGGGTCTGGGTCAAAGGTAGCAACAGTCAAATGCATGCACACATATAAACTACAGCACGCTACCGGTTGAAGAGCAGGAAAAATCTACATCGTTTAAGGTCGATAGGTTTATCCAAACAAGGTTGAAGTGATTCTCGGTATCCAAGGTATAGGATATGGTCAGGAAACATGACATAGGTCAGGTGTAGGAATGTTTAGGTATGTTTTGGTACACCAAGGGTTGGGTTAGGATAAACGGTCATGACAATAGGCTAGGTAAGGTCATTAGGTCAACAACACAGTAATGCTGTGCCTGGGGTATAGCGAACACATGAGATCAAAGGTCATTGGCGATGGTCCAGGTCCAAATAGCTAGGGCACAACATGGGTAAGGCCAAGGTAGGGGTAAAATAATGAGTCCCCAAAGGAGGACAAAGGGAGGGAGGAAATGAGGAGGTTAGGAAAGGTAAGGTAAATGGGTTTGGTAAAGATGGGGTTGGGTAAAGGATCAGGGTGAAGGGTGGGGTAAAAGGGAAAAAGGGAAGGCAATGTGCAGGTGAGGGTGACCGATGCTGGTCATGGATAACCGACATCGGTATAGGGTAACCAACAATAGTTAGGTAGGGCACACAACCGATGCCGGTTAGGTCGGGTTGGTTATAAAAACAAAAAATCCACGTTTGTTGGTATTCATTTGTTATTTGTGAAGTGAGAAAATGAAAAAAAAGGGAGAAAAGAGAGAAAAGTGTCCAAAGGAAATGGGACAGTGAGTTGGTAGTGTGATTGGATGAGGGTTTGGTTGGTGAGCAGCTGGGTCCACGAGATCGGGGAGAGATTTGATTGATCGGAGGTTGTGGGTAGCTATTCGGTGATGGCAGAGGCCAGAGAGGGATCGGGTGGGCCACCGGTACAATGGCCAAACATGCCACTAAGATGGCAGCAACGTGATGAGGTAAGCGCCCTACAGTATATTGTTGATTTGATAGATTAGAGGAGTAGAGTATTGTTATTTGTAGGTTTTTGTTGTTTTTTGGTTTTTGTTGGTGGGTAAAAATTAAATTTGGGTATGGGGGGAATAGCGAGAAAAAAGAGGAAGGGGAGGGTAGTAAATGGTATAGGTGGGGTGGGTAGAGGTTCAGGGGTAGTCTAGGTCATTTTAGGTGGGGTACAAGGGGAAGGGGGAGGTTTTTAGAAAGGGTGGTTTTGGGAAGTCGCGTGTTTTTCTGCGGCGGTGACCGGTTGGGTGGAACCAAGATTGGGTGGAACCAGGTCACACCAAATAGGTGACCGATGTTGGTAAGGGGTAACCGTGGTCGGTAAGGGTGAACCAGTATTGGTCACTAAGCAGGTGACCAATGCCGGTTTAAGGGTGACCAGAGTCGGTTAGGATGAACCGGTACTGGTCAGGATTTTAGGCACAAGGGTGCAAAAAAAATGATGTGGGCTAGGTAGTTGAGATGGGTAAGGTGAAAATAGGGTGGAGGGTAATGATAATTGGTGAATATGGTCATGGTAAAGGTAAATTAATGTTGTGTTTGTATTGGATGCAGGGGAGAGTGTAGTTACATATGCGAGACAGGGTTCCACCTCTACTGGTGACAGTGCGTGGTGCAGTGAACTCGTTAGAGAGCTGCAACATGTGGAGGCAGTGGGCTTGAGTGGGGTTCATTAGTACAGACATGTTGTTCAGCAGCCCAACTTGATGGTCGTGCTCATCGATAGATGGGATCCCGCGACCAACACGTTCCACCTTCCGACAGGTGAGATGACTATCACCCTGAGGACATGTTTCGATTTTGTGGTTACCCATATTGGGTGCCCAGGTGTACTCTATCTCCTCCGAGGCCTCAGAGGAGTTGATTGGGACTATTTTTGGTGAGGGAGCGGCTGATTTGAGATTCCATAGTGCTAGTTTGAGCTATGGAGAGATGTACCTAGCCCGTCCGAATGAGACGAGGCTAGTGGTTTTGTTGATGGAGGTAGTGTGCTGCTATGCACTGCCAGATGCAGAGGGTGGATGCTTTCCCCGATCACTGATGGGGGTACTCCACGATATGATGGTGCATGAGACATGCTTTTCCTAGGCACCAACATTCTTAGTGTAGCTATACAAAGAGCTGTGGGCATATGGGTGGTTGTGCAGTTTAGCTTGTGTTGTACATTTATACTACATTGTTGGGCATATAAGCACATAGTGTGTGTGTGACCTATAGGGATGCCCTAAGCAAATTCATTCCTAGCTAGATTTTTGCAAGTGGGATATAGGAGATGGGTGTCGGTGATAGGAGAGCAGAGATCGGATAGGCCGACACATGATGTGGCCCATTTTCGGTAGTTACTGGAGGGATTTTCTAGAGTGGACATTATATGGAGGCCATATGTGGGATTCCCCTCATATAGGCATATGCATGAGGAGCTAGTTGAGCTCTAGCTAGAGAGGTGGATATAGGGTCACCATGTTGGGAGGATGAGATGATCCCGGTAGATAGAGTCCGATGGCAGTTCGGGCTCTTATAGGACATTCCTCCACCCTTCCCACAGTATCGAGAGAGATGACGTGGAGAGGCCCTACCTCTACCATAGCCTACAATGCCCACAGGGGAGGAGGAGCAGTCCCAATGGTGGATCAGTGGATAGATGATGCTGGATGTATAGAAAGTACAGGGTGTGTGGTGGGCGGCTCAATTATGAGCCATACCACCCAGACCGGGACAGCCAGACCTAGCTACCATTACAATGTAGAGAGACCCTACAGGGGCAAGTAGTTATGTTGATTACCCATTTGGGTATATTACAGACACAGTTGGAGGGTTTGGAGGAAGAGGTAGCAGAGCTACATGTACAGTGTGCCAGTTTGCGAGCCGGATGGTGGATGGAGGAGAGGAGATGGATGGTCAGGGGGATGGTCGGTGGCATCATTACATGCTCGGTGGCAGGTTTATAGGCTGGCTAGTTGGCCTAGGCATAGATTGGGGCCTTAGAAGCCCAAACAAAGGCACAGGGGTAGGGGGCACCACCACAGGCACCGGGAGTAGGTCCCAATTCACGCACGGTAGGCAGGTTGTTGATAGGAACATGAGCCGAGACCTATGGGACCACCACAGACCATGCCTGTATCCAGGTTACGAGATTCCCTAGGTGAGGCAAGATACTATCAGGACCAACTTATGGTGGCTGGGATAGATTTCATATCCTATGCCGAGTACAGGGCACAACAGTGTCCAATGAGAGGATGAGATCCCACACTCATAGTGTGGAGAGCACAGGAGGTCGGCGACTCGAGAGGCCCGATCGGGAGAGGCCATACAGGCACACGTGACTAGCTCTAGGTGAGGTGCCAGCAGGGACATAGGAGGTCGAGGGTACAAGTGACACAGAGATGGAGGACATCCGGTGAGATGCCTGATATGCGGTCACCTAGTTTTTGATGTATACTAGTTTTTTTTATACATATATCGGCTGTAGTGTGTGACATACCTACGAAGAAGAGTGAGGATGTACAAGTTATTTGTATATTTTGAGCATATATCGACCTACATGCTGAAGAGATTTTGTATTGATTCATTCTTTTTTATATATATATGAGACCGGCTTACATGCCGATGACATTTTGTATTGTATATCGGCCTGTGTGCCGACATTTTGAGATGATGGACATGATGAGATAGGCATGTATATTGAGATACACATTTATTGATTTATATGATGAGATACATGGTATTTTGTGATGTGTTGATGTGTTTATGAGATATTGGATGTATGGCTTGTGTTAGATGAGATATGGGTTTGTTGTTTTGATATGGATGGAAATTAGGTGAGTTAGGCATGATGGAGTCAGGTTAGTTTAGGCATGGATCGAGTCAGGTTGGTTAGGCATGGTTGAATTAGGTTTGGCTAGGCATGGATTGAGTCAGGTTGGTTAGGCATGGATCGAGTTAGGTTTGGTTAGGCATGGATTGAGTCAGGTTTGTTAGGCATGGTTGAGTCAGGTTTGTTTAGGCATGGTTGAGTCAGGTTTGTTAGGCATGGTTGAGTTAGGTTTGTTAGGCATGGTTGTGTTGAAAGTAGGTGAAGTTGTGATTCATTATTATTTTTGCAATGAATGATACTATGGGTCATATGTGAGATGTGGTATAATCTATGCATAGTGATGATAGAGAAATGGTAGGTGTAATAAATGTATAAAATATGAAGCAACTTGTTATGTATGTGGCTTAATTTCCAATTTTGTATATAAAAGGGAAACTAAGTGAGATGTGGTGTAAATGGTGGGGAACATGGAAGATGAATTATTTAGGGTAGAGGATGGCCGAGCTAACCTCCAAGGGCCCCATGCCCTTGGAGTGTTGCCTACATAGTCCCGGTGAAAAGGGACCTCAGGCCGATGTAGTTCTCCCATAAGCTAGGGAAGAAAATGAGGAGGTGTGAAAATGAGTTGGTAGGTTTTTGGGCATGTTGTGGGTTTAGATCTGCTAGGTGTGGGTAGATTATAGGTAAAATGATGTAGGTGGGGTGATTGTGGTGAAAGAAGGAGATTACCCCAAAAGTAAGCGTCGAGGACCAAGTCCTGTATAAGGTAATCAAAACGTAAACAAAGATGGTTAAAAGATAAAAGGGGGTAATAAAGCCACCTGATGGGGTAGGATCATACCGAGTAGATCATACCTTGGCGTAGAGGTGATGAACGTAAGACCCTAAAGACATTACATGATGGACTGTTCTACGGTGAAAAGTAGTCACATGATCACCAAATGTCTAAGTTCCAAGAAGTCCCTTGAGGCAGTAGGAAATGAGAGTGGGCATGGTTCAAAGGGTGAAGAGTAGGTAATTTTTATATGGTATGAGGTAGCATGCGCTTCGGGAAAGAGATTCAAGGTCACAATGGGCAAGTCCATGACAAAAAGGTTGAGTGTTTTGACTTATAGTTGAGATAGACTGATCGATGCGGGAAGTCTATATGGGAAAAATTGAACTCCTTGAGGTCTTTGTGAAGTTGATCGATGCGGGAAGCTTCGATTGCTCTCATTTTTTTTTTTTTAAGAGCTTTACATAGTTGTCCTTCATGGGAGCAGTCTATTTATAGTAGTAATTGTCGAGAGGAAGATGTCCTTTTGAGGGAGTCATATTTTTATTAGAAGTTTTACTCAAGGAGTTTGGTCCCATTGTGAGGTCTTTGTAGTCATGGACAAGACCAAGGTGAAAGATAGGACTCTTGTTCAAAGGAAAAGGTGAAACGACCATGGATCTCATCTAAAGGTAGATAAAAGTATCCATGAGAATCATGCTATGTGCAGTGCTATGGTACACATATTTAAGAGAAGATAACTAGTGACAAGTACTCACATGATTCTTGTTTAATCATTAGGGAGGTGTATGGAGTGAATGGCACTCAAGGGACAAGCATGGAAAGAGACAAAGGGTGAGGTAGGACAACAGTCAACAATAGAATGGTCAAAGATGCAAGGTGTTAAGGGGCTCAGGTTTGGGTTTACCATCAAGAGAAGATAAATGATAAGCACCTGATCCATAGGTATGAGTCACGATGTATGGTCCAAGCCAATTAGGAGAAAATTTACCCCGTTTACTTTTTTCTACTTTGGTTACGTGTTGATTTTCTTTTCAGGACAAGGTCACCGACTTGGAAGGTTTTTTCATGAACACGTTTTCATAGGCATGTTTGATACGTTTTTGGTAAACTTGAAGGTGGTCCAGAGCATTAAGATGACATTCGTCTAATAACTCTAGTTGTGCTAAATGGTCCTGATGAAAGTCATCATCAGTGAGCATGTCATGGAGAGAAATACAGTGAGGGGATCTAGACTTTGAGAGGTAGAACAACCTCTATACCATAGACCAGAGAAAATGGTGTGGCCATAGTGGAAGTGTGAATACTAGTGTGGTATGCCCACAAGGCAAAAGGAATGTGCGTATGCCAATCCTTCCTAGTATCATCAACCACTTTCATGAGAATTTTGTTGAGGTTTTGTTAGTGGATTCAACTTGGCCATTGGTTTGTGGGTAATAAGGTGATGAGAAACTAAGCTGAATGCCAAAGGCATCACAAAGTCTTTGCAATGTTTTGTTTTTGAATTGTTTTCCATTGTCAGTGATGAGGTGATGAGGAACACCAAAGCGACAAATGATGTGGTGGTTAATAAACTCACATATTTTCTCAGCTTTCATGGAGATGAGTGGTATGGCTTCCACCCATTTTGTATAGTATTCGGTAGCAGTGATGATCCATTGATGGCGTTGGGACGAATGAGGATTGATTTCTCGACAAGATCCAAACCCCATTGAGAGAAGGGCTAAAGGTCACGAGTGACCTATAAGGCGTGACTAGGTGTATGATGAAGATTGGAATGTTGTTGGCATTTTACACAATGTTTGATGTAGTCACAACAATCATGGTTAAGGGTCGGCCAGTAATAGCCTAGGTGAAGAATATGCTTAGCAATAACAAGGCCACTAAAGTGACCTCCACATATGCCATCATGAACCTCCTTAATGGTATAAGGAATTTCAGAACTTGTGAGGCATCGTAAGAGAATACCATCAAAGCTATGCTTATAGAGGAGGCCCCCCAGAATGACGTAACGAGAGACCTTTTTAAGGAAGGCACGTTGTCCATTACGGGTGAGATCAGGAGGTAAGATGGAGAGAGAAAGGTAGTTGGAGTATTGTTTATACCAAAGGTCACTCGGTCAGGGGTAGTGGTTCCGATCGAGTAAACATCATGAGGTAAATAAGAAGGTGATTGGAGTCATTGTACGGTGACAAAGATTGTAGAATCGGTGGGTGAAGCGGGTATTTGGGAAGCTAAGCAGGCCATGGTATCTATAAATTTGTTGGTTGAACATGGGATGGTTTGAAGGGTGTAATGATCAAAGGTGGTCAAAAGTATGTCTACATGATGTTTATACTTTTGAAGTATCTCATTATGACATTGGTACATACCATTGACTTGGTTCACGACCAATTGAGAATCACCAAAGATGTTGATTGATTTGACATCTAGGGCGTAGGCGGCTTGGAGACCTAGTACGAGTGCTTCGTATTCGGAAATATTGTTGGTGCATTCAAAATCTAGTTTGAAAGACAAAGGCATGGGTTCACCATCAAGAGGAATGAGGATAATACCAGCCCCACCCCCACGACACTTGGAACCATAAAAAAGAGTGTCATTTGATAAGGAGGTTCATCCAGGGAAAGGGTAGTAATCGACTCATCTGGAAAGTCAAAATTAGAGGGTTGATCCCCAAAATAGGTGTGTCGGCCAATTGGTCGATGATAGCTTGGCCTTGATGGACTTTTGATGAATGAATTCGAGGTCAAGATCAGCTAAAAGCATAAGCCATCATGCGGCACACTGATTTTGATAAGGTTTGGCATACATGAAGTGTAAGGGGTCGGTGTTGGTCACAACATAGGTTTTGTGGTTGAGTAGGTAATGACGGAGTTTGGTGGCAATGAAAACTAAGGCTAAGAAAAGTTTTTTGGGATGGGTGTATCGGGTTTCATAGTCCAAAAGAGTACAACTGATGTAATAAACCACCTACTCCCTATGTTGTTCATCGTGATGAGCGAGCATGGCTCCCAAGGAGTGATCGGTAGTGGATATGTATAGGTAAAAAGGTTGATCATCTTTAGGTGGAATGAGTATGGGTGGTTGGAGAAGGTATTGTTTTAAGGCCTCAAAATCTTTGTGATAGTCATCATCCCATTTAAAGGAGACATCCTTCTTGAGCAGATGATGAAATGGTTGACACCGATCAAATAATTGTGAAATGAAATGGTGAATGGACTATGCAACTTACCTTGCTAGAGCTACGGAGTTGTTTAAGGTTAGTGGGTGGAGGCATTTCTAGAATGGCCTTGACTTTAGCAGGTCAACTTCTATACCATGGAGGGAAATGATAAATCCCAGGAGCTTTCCTAAAAGAACTATGAAGATGCACTTCTTAGGCTAAGGTGGATGCAATATTTAATGAGGTGATCAAAGATGGTTTTAAGGATGGCAAGGTGATCAGAGCGATGTTTAGATTTGGCCAAGAGATCATCCACGTAATCTTCCAATATGCGATGCATGATATCATGGAAGATGTAAGTCATATCCCGCTGATATGTGGCACCAGCATTTTTAAGGCCAAAAGGCATGACTCGATAGCAGAAGGTCCCCCAAGGGGTGATGAATGAGGTCTTGTGTTGATCTTTTGGGGCAAGAAAAATTTGGTTATAACCCGAGAAGCCATCCATGAGTGATAGCATCTCGTGACCAATGGGTGAGGTCAACTAGTTGATCAATACCGGTAAGGGAAAGTCATCTTTCGGGTAGGCTAGGTTGAGGTCATGGAAGTCCATGCAAATGTAGAGTCCCCTATTGCTTTAGTGATAGGGACAATGTTAGAAATCCAACGAGGATAATCAATGGGTAAGATGAAGGAAATGGAAAGAAGGTGCTTGAAGTTCTTCTTTGACGAGAAGAGCAATGCGAGGGTGCATTTTCCTTAGCTTTTGTTTGATGGGTTTGGCATCGGGAATGATTACGATATTGTGGACCACTATGGTGGGGTCAATACCGGGCATGTCTACATAAGACCAAGTGAAAGCATGGTTATGATCTCTGAAAATAAGTGATGGCTTCTGTTGATAACATCTAAAGATTGTCCGATCTTTAGGATGTGCGGGTCATCCTGAGTATGAATGTTGATCTCGATAGTCGATTCATTCAACATGGTTTGCATCTCAGAGGGTAACGACCAATGAATATATGAGTCTTCTACACCAAGGTAGGTGAGTATGGATTCATCATCCTGACATTGAATGATGTTAATTATAGGTGTGTCATCATCGATCATTTCAGGATACAGGAAGGGAAGAGTGGAAGGGGCCTCGCCCTCACGTTGATAAGTCAGAGGCCCCAAGGAAATGGTGTTTATGAAAAAAAAATTAGGAGGGATAGATTCAGGATCCATCGACTCTGTCGGTGAGGATGGTGATGAAGGTGGAGTGGGTGAAGAAGGTGGAGAAGAGCTAGTGTCCTTAATGAGTTCAATGTGGGCTGTTTTTGGTAGGTGGTTTGGGAAAGCCGATACCACTACGGTCGTTATGTTTGTGGGTGGTACATGGAATAATGGTATGGCGGCCTTGCTCATAAAATCCAAAACCAAAACCCTTCCACGCACATCGGTGCAGGAAGGTGTGGGTGAAAAATGGTGATTGGTAAGTGATTGGAAGTCAATGGAAAATGGGTGGGTTTGTGATGGTGGTTCGGGTGTGTAAGTGGTTGTATCAAGTCCCCCATAGGTGAGACTAGTACGAAGGTGAGGAGGACCATAAAGAGATGTTCTCCTATACGTGATCATAGCGAGGGTGTTGGTGAAGGCTTCCATACTCTTGTGGAGTAAGAAATGTGTTGACACTATATAGGCGGTACTCCCCCAGAGTGAGGCATTGAAAAACACCTTCCAAGGGATCAGTGGTTGGTATGTAGGTAGCCGGTATGGATAATGTGTCGAGGTCGATGCGGAGGTGGAGTTAATGGATTGGGAAGCTAATGGGTCAACCATGGAGGTTATGGCAGCTGGTAGGAATGGAGGAGGTATGTGTGGTAGAAGTAGCGGTTGTACTGGTAGGTGGAGGTGTAGGTGAAGTGGTAGTGGTCATGAGGTAGATGGCTTGATAGGTATGAGCACATCATTGGGTCGGTAAAGCATGTTGCATGTTTTGAAAGGTGATGGGTCAGCTTGGAATGGTATAAGTGTGTCCTTCATGTTCAAACTTTACACAACGATGTAAAGTGGAAGGAACACAACCCATGACATGGATCCAGGGTCTGCCAAGCAACAAGTTATATTGGAATTCCCCCTCCAAAATGTAAAACAATTCTAGAATAGTGTAGGGACCCACGCAAATGTGGAGGATGATAGTTCCTAGTGTAGAGGTGATAGCATCATTGAATGATCATACAACATGACCAAATGTTTATGCATGTAATTTTCGGTATGCGCATTTGAGTGAATGCATGGGATGAAATGATATTAATGCTAGTGCCCCCATCAATCATCACACAACATACCCGTATGTCATCGATGTGGACAAAGATGAAGAGGGTGGGTCCAGGTCATCATTTTGGTGTGGCGCGATCTCTTCCTCTGAGAAGCTAAGGGAGGCCACTTGGTGAATAGGGTGGGGTGAAGATGAAGATGGTAATTTGGTGAGAGAGGCTACATGATGGGGTGTGATAATGGAGGCTACGGGTGTAGGGTCATTGGGTAAAACCTCGATAGATTGAAGAACCTCCATGAGAGCTTGATGATGGGATTCCGAGGTTTGAATGAGGTCATATAGGGACATTTTGAGGGGAGATTGGTGTAATTGTTTGAGCATGGTGTGATGTGTGACACCATTAGAAATGGGGTACGTGGGACCACGGATAGTGATTTTAGGTATGGGTGCAGATGGTATGTTGGGTATAGGATTGGTTGGTGGGTCAGTTGCCTTTTCTTTACCCTTATGCATGCACATGTAGTGATGTGTATCATGTTGATTTGAGGGAGTTGGAAAATGGAGAAGGTGTAGGGTGAGTGGTATAACGACACGATGGGAAAAAACCTACTAGAGGAGAAAAACCCTGTGAGGTGAGTTGGGCGCAACATGACATTTGGGTGGTGGCATGTGGCAAGTTCTCTTGATGCGAACCATGTTAATTTCAAATCTTGGTTGTGGCTCTAGGAGCTGTGAGGGTGGAGGTTGTGGTTGTTGAGTGGGTAGTATGGGAATGGGTGTTGGTGTGGCAGGATCCTCGTCGAGAAGGTCATCATCATCAAAGTTGGTTTCTAGTGGACACAATTGGATAAGGATGGTTTTCAAGGCCTTACAGTTCTCCACATCATGTCCTGGCACACGATGGTATGCATAAATTTTAGTATCATCAAACCCTTTTGGCTTGGGTTTGAGGGGGTCGTAAGGTCTGAGTGGCGGTAATGTGATGACAAAGTCTCAAGGAGGTTGGTTAAAATTTTGGCATAAGACCCTGCTAGTGGATCACAATGGGAAGTGAACGTGGGTTTGGGTGTAGGTGTAGGTGATTGTTGAGGAATGGTCTTTAGAAGAGGAGGGGGTCGAGCCATGGGTTTGGGTGTTGGTGTGGTTTTAGGTGTCGGTCGTGTTTGTTTAGGTAGGGGTATAGTAGATGAACGGGTAGGAGGGTGTGTGGTTGTTTTGACTACCTTATTGTGGGGTAGTGGAGTTTTGTTTTTGGGTTGCACCTTCTTGGGTAAAGGTGATGTGGGTGTATGAGGTCTAGAAGGAAAAGTAAGATGGAGGAAGAGGGTGAGTTACCCATGGGGATAATGGGGGTGTTGTGAAGGTAGATGATGTGGGTCATGCTTGAGGTGTGAGAGACAACGACTGAAGTGTAGTGGGTAGTGAAGCAATAGCTGAGGGTATTGGAGGTATGGGTGGTAAAGAGGCTTTGTAGGTGTAGGTGTAAGTTGAGGTTGGGCATCTGGGTAGGTCAGAGGTTTGTGAGGAAGGAATGGGCTGTTGTGTTTTTGGTTTATTGGTGGGTGGAGGTTGCTTGACCATGTTGGGCAGATGAGGTCCTAAGATGGATGGGATAGGTACATGTGTGATTGGCACAGCCGGGGTATGAGTTCTATGGGTTTGGTGATTCTGTTTGGGTGTCAGAGTAGGTGTGGTGTTGTCTTTGGAGGATGTAGCTAAATCCAGTTTGATAGGTGGATGAGTAAGGCTAGTGGTCGGGGTGACCCCTAAAGTGGTAATAGGTTTAGTTGAGGAAATGTTGTAGGTATGGGTTTGGGTTTAGGTGTAGGTTGAGTTATGGGTAAGGGTGTGGTTTGAGCTATAATAGGTGTCATGGAAGGAGTTGTGATAGAGGTGGTTGGGTTTGGTTTGATTGGTCAAAATATTTTTGGGTAGATAGTGGAGGTATCAGCAAGGGATCTCTGCATCTGTGTTGAGACGGGAAGTAAAAGGTGCCCCCATAGTAGAGCCCTATCCACATAATCTAAGTGATCAACCAAACGTGAGAATGGAACGTCTGTAGGTGGAGTTGGTGAGGACCTAATGGAAATTCCCATAAAATGTGTCTTAGAGATGGGGAATTGGCTAGCTTCAGCTTCCATGGGTAAGAGAGCCAAAAGTAGGTCTGTAGGATTTTGGGTAGCTGATGGAGAATGCTCGCCAAGAGGAAAAGGTATCTCAACTGGGTCTATGATGGGTGGAGGAGATGATGGGAGCTCCTCTATAAGAGATGGATGGGTGCTCCTCTTGTGGGTGGAGGAATGGGTGCTCCTGCATGGGTGGAAGGCTGGGTGCTCCTCTATGGGTGGAGGAGGTAATAGGTAAGGTTCTCTAAGTGGTGAAGCCAGGGGTGAGATGGTCTCAATGTTAGCGAAAGATTCCTCCGTAGGTGATGAAGGAGATGAAAGGTGTTCCTCTGTTGGTGAAGGAACAGGGAGGTTGGTTCCGATGTGGAAGGAGGATTTTGGGCTAGGATCTCCTCTATGGAAGGAATATGGGGTAATTGGGAGGTGACAGTGTACATCATTAAAGATAGCGTGAACCTCGCGGGTATGGGTATCGTGAGTTGAGGTCTCACCAGTTTGATCAAATGAAGGGGCATGGTTGGGAAATGGTTTCTTGAAGATGTGTAGGTTTTGGTTGGCAGGTGCATTAGGATTATCCATGGTTAACTCACCTTTCTCGAGCATTTCTTGGACAATATTTTTGAAAGTGATGCAGTTTCCATCACTATGACCCTTTACTCGATGATAATTACAGAAATCATGTTCTTTATACCATGCGGGCATGGGGCGAGTAGGGTCAAAACCAGTGTGTGGTTTTATGGGTGGAAGAGTGATGGCTCCGGCTTTGATAAGCTTTTCTAAGACAGAAGAGTAAGGCTCCCGATTGGGGTATATTTCCACTTGCTCTCTCTCTGAATTGAAAAGTCTGGACAGGTGAGAGATTAGATGAAGGGGTAGCTTTGATTTGATGGATGTGTTGGGCCAGCCTTGAGTACCACTATGTTAGCGGTGCCCTTAGCTTTTGAATAATTGGTTTGTGGTTTGGAAGAAGAAGAGGTATCATTCGACTTGAATGCCAAATTCTTATTGCGTAATTGGATTTTCTTCTCTTTGATGGCCCGAATCTCTAACTTTCGTGCCATAGTGAATGCTTCATCGAATGTTCGAAGGTTTGGACCTGCAAGGTCGGTGAGATATGCCTAGCACAAGCCCATGTGAAGAGCTCGATGAGTTCTATTTGTGGTAGTTGGAAGGTAAGTTGGTTGATCAGGCTACACTAGTGAGCGAAAAAATCTATGATAGATTCATCCTCATACTGACGTGTGGAGTATAGATCGGTCATGGTAACCTTCTTGACGATATTGATAGAGAAATGATCCAAGAAGGCTTGGGCTACCTGATTGAATGAGAATATAGAGTGTCTTGGTAACCCACTATACCAATCTAATGCAGGTCCAGTGAGGGACATGGGAAAGGTCCTCAAGAGCAAGGCATCATCATGAGTGATCAGATAACACCCATGTTTGAATGACCACAAATGTTGTTGTGGGTCTTCTTTGCTATTGAAATGATTGAATTTAGGCATTTCCCAATGCACGGGGTATGAGTGGATAGGAATGGATGGGTGAATGGGCTCATTGTAAAAATCTCTCATATGTGTGAGAGTGTTGTGGGTTCCAAAACGATGCCTCCAATGTCTGCATCTTGTCCAACATCAATTTAATTAGGTCGTTGGTGGGTTGCGATGATTGGGTGCCTCCTGTAGCGTGAGAGGGTTGGTTTTGGGCATATAACAGGGGTGGCACTCCAGTGTATGGGGCTGCCATGTAGGTTGATTGAGAAGAAGGTAGTGAAACAGGGGTACATATCCGGTGTGTATAATGGATGAAACGGGAGGTTGTTGATAGTATGTATATGGGGGTGGAAGGGTCGTGGTAACCCTAGTGGCAATAGGGGCTAATGATTGTGGAATGGAAAGGACCACGTTCTAAAATGGGGTAGGGGTCACCAACACTTGGAGGTGGTAATGTAGCTACGGGTATGTGTGAGACATTAGGGGTGGATGAGGTTGTGTTTGGGGTAGTTTTCGCGGGTATGGTGGATGTAGCGGGTGCCACGGAGGTAGCAGACACAACAGTTATAGCGGGTATAGGACCTAGCTTGCAAAATGATTGGGGGTAAGGTAGATGTGGGCAGCACGGAGCTAGATGGGGCGATGCGGAGTGGTGGGAGTGAGAGTCGGGGGATAGATATGGGCATGCCATATATCAACTGACCCAAGGCATCTCGAGTGGATGAGTGGGAAAGGTAGAACTACAAGGCGCAGGGTTTTGGTCAAGGAGTCGTGTGAACTCCTCATCTCTGGTAGTGATAGTAATAGGTTGGATGGGCTCCATGGCTGGTGATAAAATGGAAGGTGGTGAAGGACTAGGTGGGAGTGGTTGATAACTGGCGTGAAATACGAGTGTGCTTGCTTGTCTTTGGGTCAACACCATGTGAAACAATACTGATCAGGTAGGGCTTCTTCTATAAATGACACAGAGAAACAACGGAACAAGTGAATCTGGTGGTAAAAAAGTGGATTAGGTACCAAATGGTGGTTGGAATGTGAAATAGGCTAACCAATGCCGCGGTTAGGAAAACGACACCGTCGGGGGTAACCACACTGCAGGTCACTTTGTAGAAAATGGACAGTGAGTGAAAAAACAAGGCAAAAGGTGAAATCTGATAGGTATGCCAAATTTGATGATGTTTACAACATCAATGGGTATGATGGTAGTGATAGGACTATGAAAAGTGGAAGAAAATGAATAAAAATGTCCTTTTGAGTAGGTTAGCAAAAGGACCTGGAACCGACGTCGGTTGGGTATAACCGATGGTGGTCGAGGGTAACCGACGATGGTTACTGTGAAATTGAAACAATGATGAAAGAAAAGTGGTTGTGAATTAAAATATGGTGTGGAATCAGACCCAGAATTTTGAGAATGATGGTGATATGGCCCAGGCACACTCAGGTGAAGCCAAAATACACCAGTTGTGATGAGGAGCATGCAAGGATGAACAAAAAAAGTGAAGAACGTGATCTCTCACCTCAAAATGCAAGCCAAGCAGAAACACTAAGAAAAATGTGATCCTAGGAGTGCCTTTTCTATTATGTTTGTTTAGCTTATGCTTATTTAGGGACTGACACATGAATTGTGAAATAGAGTTTTTGGTGAGGATGGCTTCCTACAAAGAAGGAGATCTAAAAGGTGAGGTTTTAGGTATGTTATGGTGGGGGCGGGCTTCGCTCTGAAGTATGACTCAACAGAGCAACGAGCTGGGTGCCCACTATACCATGATCGTGTGATCACCTACAACTTCTTCTAGGTAGGATGTTGTTTAAGAATGTATGTATTTTGAATTTTTGTGAGGTTTGGTAAGACTCGAGAAAGAGAAAAGGAAAGAAGTGCTTTTCTATGATTCGTTTGTCAACCATCAGTTGGGCATGACTTCCAGCATATAGGTTGCCCTCAATTAATGTGAGCTAATGCGATAAATCAGAATGCAATGCACTTATTTTAAGCCCAAATCGAGATGTGAAATTGGATGACATAATAAGATGAAGAGGAAGAGGGATGCTCTTTCACTACAATGCAAAAAACATGAAGAAATGGTTCTTTTTAATTACACCAAAAGAAAAGTTTCCTTTAGAGCAAATAGAAAGAAGAGGTGGGTTACCAAGGAAGAAAATTAGTGTATATGTTTTTAGAAGGGAAACAAACACACAATTTTTCCTAGGAATGAATGAAATGCAAGGAACCCCGGATGGGTCCCACCGGGCATGCCAAAATGTTTCACCTGTTTCTTAGATCGTTTCTTTGAAGTGTTGATGAAACAAATAGGGTAACAGGCATAGGAGGAATACCTGTTCAAATGTTGGTTGATGGGTTGTTGCACGCACGTATGACTTCCGAATCCACAACTGATTGTGAGAGCTTCCTTTTGGCTAGGAGGAACTACCTGTAATGCAAAGCAAGACCACCAGAAGGAGTTAAACAATATGGGCAATGAACTACCTAGCGTATGCTAGATCCGGAAGTGTGATACTTCCTAGATGGTTGTCAGTCCATTGTTTTAAACAATTTAATGTTGTAAACAAAGTAAATCCTATTGTAATTTGAAATGATTTAGGTATCTCACTTAAAACACAATAAGAAATAGATCTAATCTAACAGGCTAAGCTAGAATAGAATCCAAAGGTCAAATGATTGGTTCTGGGTTCTGGGTTTTGAGAGGTCTTGGGTAGATCACAGGTGGATGAGGGTGAGATGAAATTTGGTGGGTAGGTCTCTGTTCTAGGCTATATGGGAAAATACAGAGACTGATGTCGGTTAAGGGTAACCAACGATGGTGGTCAGGTGTAACCAGTGCGATTGGTTATTGTGGAAATATGGAAATGCCACAGAACAAGCTTTGGGTCTCCTTTGTGATTACACAAAGGACTTTGGTTGGTCGGGATGAGGTATTGGGTGATTGGGGTAGGCTTTGGCGAGGTTTTAATGGGTATATGGAGGTGGAAATGTTGGAGAAGGTCAATAGGTGGCTAGGTAAACAATAGATGATAAAATGATGATGAAATGAAATAAACCAAAAAGTATGATGTTATACTTACTTGGATTCCAGTCCTAAATGCCTGTGAGTGAGGGATGGAGGTGTTGATGAGAGGTTTGAAGGTTGCAAGTGATCACCAACTGAAGGAAAGCTTCTACATGGAATGCATGTACATTCCTCTTTGCTTGGTTAGATCAGATCATGGTTGGGATGGTTGTGTAGGAAAAGATGTTTGATCTCCTTCCTTGCATGTGGATTCTCACTGGAATTCACTCTCTGAAGATGTGTTATCTCTCTGAGATGTGTTAATGCTTGCCAACCTTCTACTTCTTGCTTCCAACTCCTTCCAACTTCCAACCTTGAGAATAAGGTTGTTTTGGGGTTAAAAGGGTAACCGATGGCGGTTCCGGCTTAACCGGCGATGGTTAGGGGTAACCGCGTCGGTCAAGGGGATTTCCTAGGTTTACTAAACTAGGGAGATCCTCTTGATTTCCTCGGATCTCATGTCGTTAACCCATGGATTAGATTAGGAGCTTCTTGTGAGCATGCGGGAATGTGGTTAGAGGGAATGTAGGCATTGATTTTTAGGGTTTGGGTAAGTCTTAGTTAGTTATGGCAACTTACTAAGAATAGGTCTTAGGTTGAGTTGGCTTGGTGAGGTGTCTAAGTGAACTATATGTGTGGATATTATTTAAAATAAGATATTTAAATAATAAATATAGTGAGGATAATGCATTAATTTAATTAAATTAATATTAGTGGGGTGAAGGGGGCCATGGCTAGGTGAATGTGATGAAGGGTGTTTATGCGAATGTTATTGTCCCTCTACAAACGGAGGCTATAAAAAAGGAATAGATTCGAGAGTCCCTCATGCCTTTCAATCAAGATTTTCCCTTATTGGTCAACCCATTCGCTTCATGGGAGGAAACATCAGAAAAATATGGCCCACATAAGCCATTCACTCTTGTGCGAGCTCTGTTGATATCGACTTATCGGTATCCCCGGAGACAAGGGTAAGCCTTATTTTCAGTTCAAGAGCACTTGTGAGAAATGTCCTAAACCGTTGGAAAAATTTGTCCATAGTGGTCTCCTATCTGAGGAGAAAATGTTAGAAGACCCTACCAGCAGAGTGCTAGAAGGCACCATGGCTTCATGCAATCAAGAACCTTAATACATCAAAGGTCCCCACATGATGTTTGTCATGGGCTATAGTGGGTTTGGATGTGGCGTTAATGCACAAGGCTGGTTGGAGCCTATCCCTATCCCTCGTTTTAAAGCTGATAAACATGGCCTTGGAATAAGGCCCCATGACGCTCTACCTTCTGAGAATGATGCCACCTCTTCTGAATGTGAGGATGTTTCATCTCATTCTGATAGTGACGTAGATTCCCAATGTAGCCTTTACGAGGATCTTGCCTCCACGAACCTATTCCCAGATTCATCGGTCCTTACCTTATCCGAATCCATCCCCCTAGACAAATATCTAGTAGCCCTCGTATATCCTGAACTTATAGATTGGGATCAACAACTTCACGTGCCCCTAATTTTTTTGAAAATGATGAGGCATTTATAGAGTTTGTGGGACTCAGGGACTTTATTCCGGTTGGAGACCACAAGAAAGGATTTAAGATTCAACTAGACACTTGTACCTACTTTAGGGAAGAAGTAGAGATGTGTGGATGGTTAAATAAGAAGGCTATAAATAAAGGTACACCCACTTTTGAGAAATCTAGCAAGAAGGCTCAACGGAGATCCCATAGTGACAAACTCATAGACAAACAAAAAAAAAATGAAGAGTCTAAAGATGAAGTGATTTATCCATTTAAATATGATCATGAGCTACCATAGCGATCGATCTTACTCTTCCCCCTGATCCTACGTGGATGGAAGATGCTTCTAAAATGCTTGTTGAGGAAACAATCAATGTTAACATTGGCTCAAAGGAGAAACCTAGAATAATAAAGTTGGGAGCTTCACTCTTAGCTCAGGAACAAAAGACCTTTGTAGATCTCTTAAAAGAATACGTGGACATATTCATGTGGACATATGCAGATATGCTTGGTTTAGACCTAGAGCTAGTTGTGCACAACCTCGTTGTGCACCCAGATGCTAGACCAATCAAACAAATTTGAGAAAGATGCATCCTAAGGTGGCACTCTTAGTCAAAGAAGAATTAGAAAAGTTGTTGGCTGTTGATTTCATTAAACCTATTGACTATTCAGAATGGATCTCTAACATAGTCCCAATACAAAAAAACCTATGGGCATAAGGATCTACACTGATTTCCATGACATCAACAAAGCATGTCCAAAAGATGATTTTCCCCAACCTAACATTGACATGATAGTCGATTCAATAGCTGGTTATGAAATGTTGTCCTTGATGGATGGTTTTTCAAGTTATAATCATATACAAATTGTAGAAGAAGATCAGCATAAAACAACATTCATCACCCCTTGGGGAACATTTTTCTACAAAGTCATGCCCTTTGGGCTCAAGAACGCTGGGCTACTTATTAGCAGGCAGCCATGACAGTTATTTTCCATGATATGATAAGTGACATCATGGAGGACTATGTTGATGACATCCTAGCAAAATCCAAGAGTAGAAAAGAACACCCTAGAGTATTGAGGTGTATTTTTCAGCGTCTACGAGACTATAAGGTTCACTTGAACCCTAAGAAATGTGTCTTCGGTGTTTTATCAGGAAAGCTCCTAGGGTTCATTATTTCACAAAGAGGGATTGAAGTGGACCCTACAAAGGTTACGGCTATCACAAAAATGCCACCACCTACCACTCTCAAGCAACTAAGGAGTCTACAAGGAAAATTCAGGTAATCCATCGCTTTATTTCACAACTGGCAGATAAATGCCATCCTTTTACCCATCTACTCAAGAAAGATGTCACCTTCAATTGGGGACTGACTGTTAGAAGGCCTTTGCGCTACTCAAATAGTACTTGGCCATCCCACCTGTACTCATGCCACCTACCCTAGGTGAACCTCTCCTCTTATACATTTTGGCTACCTAGTTTGCTATTGGAGCATTGCTTGCCCAATATGACATAGCCCATAAAGAGAGAGTTGTTTATTATCTCAGCCACACCTTGATCGCATACGAGTTAAATTATCCCCAAATAGAAAAGGCACTGCTTAGCGGTTGTCTTCACATTTCAAAAGATTCGCCATTATCTCCTGAATAATAAAACTAAGCTCATATCCAAGGTTGACCTCTGTCATGTACTTTTATCCAAACCTACCCTCACAAACTGAATGGCTAATTGTATCATTCTCCTGAGTGAATTTGATATCGATTTTGTGAATAAAAAGTCTTTAAAAGTACAGGTACTAGCCGATCAGTTGACAGAAGCTCCTCTCCTAGGAATGGAACCTTTATGCTTAGATTTACCAGATGCCTCTAAGATGTATATTGAGGAATCCATAGAATGGCAGGTTCATTTTGATGGATCTTTTACCTTCCATGGATCTAGAGCAGGAGTGGTGCTCATCACTCCAACAGGCGATGTCATCCCACGAGCATTCCGGCTAGGATTCGCATGCATAAATAACATCACAGAGTACAAAGAACTCATTGCTGGCCTTAAGCTAGCTATTACATGGAACATCAGACAACTGCGGGTCATTGAGGACTCTCAAATGATCATAAAGAAGGTTTATGATGAGTACAAGGTTAAAGATGAGAAGCTTATTCCATAAAAAATGGTTGAAACTTTGAAGGAATATTTCACACAAGTCATATTTGAACAAAAACCAAGGTCGCATAATAGATCCACGGATGCTATGGCTACTATTGGGTCTCTCTTACACATATCACTTGAAGAAAGCAAGATGCCTTTCTTCGTGGAACATTTACAGTACCTGCATATGATATGTTGGAATCATGTTTGGCATGTGAAGTTGTTGGTCCTTTATCCCCTTGGTATGACCCTATCTTTCAATACCTACAAGATGGAACTCTTCCACCTAACATCACCCATTCTGAAAAGAAAGCCCTTATTCACCGCATAGCCCATTATACCCTCCTAGGAGGCACCCTTTATCATCATGGCTACGACGGGAATCTGCTTCACTATTTGGATGTTGCTGATTCTATCCACGCAATTAAAGAAGTACATGGTGGTATTTGTGGAGCACATACTAGTGGCATGGTCTTAGCTAAAAAGCTATTAAGGGTAGGCTATTATTGGCCTACCATGGAATCTGATTGTTGCAACTTCATAAAGAAGTGTGAACTATGCCAAAAATATGGAAATTTAATACATGCACCAAGCAAGCCTTACATCCTATTGCAACACCTTGGCCATTCTCTAAATGGGGCCTGGATCTCATAGGGAAGCTCCATCCTTCTTCATCAGATGGTCATACTCACATCATCACTACCATTGAATACTTTACCAAATGGGTAGAGGCTGTCCCTCTTACCTATGTCACCGGTGTGCAGATTTCAAAATTCATCATGAACCATCTCATATGCCATTACAAGATCCCTCGGCCATTGTCACTGATAATGGTAAATCCTTCAAAAACAAAAAATGTTAAAACATTGTGTCAACACTTCCATATCCAACTTAAGTGGTCTACCCTTATTACCCTCAAGGTAATGGACAAGCAAAAGCCACCAATAAGACCCTTGTGTGATTATGGAGAAAATAGTCAGTAAAACCGGTCGTAATTGGCATCTACAGATACATCCCACCCTCTGGGCCTATCATACCTCCATCCGCACTCCTACTGGTGCAATTCCATATTCACTTGTCTTTGGAACTAAAGCCATCATACCTTTAGAAGTGGAGCTTCCTTCCCTGAGAATATCTCTCAGAGATGATCTTGATAAAGACGAGGACTACAGAGTTGCTTGCCTTGCAGAGTTAGAGCTATTAGATGAAAATCGTATTAGAGCGCTTAATCACCTAAAATTCTATCAGAACAGAGTGTCTAGAGGGTATAGAAAATGCATCATTCATCGGAATTTGATGTAGGAGATCTAGTTCTCAAAGAAAATCAGAAGAACACCATCAAAAATAGAGAAAAGAAAGGAAAGTTCGAGGCTAACTGGTTAGGTCCTTATGTTGTAATTACAAAATATGGATCAAGGGCCTATAAACTTGCATATTCAGACAGTGAAGAGCTTCCAGAACCTATGAACACCATGCACCTGAAGCGGTTCTATGCTTAGGCATGACAAGAATATCAAATAAGAACTTTAAAAAAAAAAAAAAAAACAAGCAAAAAATGAATAAAATTGAAAATAGTAAAGAAAAAGTAGGTCGTCCTCATGTGTAAACCACGCAATTGTGGTGCAGTGGGTCAGGTCTTTGAGTGAAAACAATTTTTTGGCACTCAAGGAAAATTCACCAGATGCAAGTTACTCTTACGGTAGGATGGGTAATCGTCACCACTTTCTAGGTATGACCTTCCTTTGCTAAGTCTAAGAACCCTACTAGGGCCGCCTTTTGTCATACCATGATCTGGTTTGTTTGCTCTTATATCTTCATGGAGGACATTACCTTTGTATACTCCCATCTAACACTAAGCATGAAAGTACCGTTGCCACATTCTCACACATACACGTGTGGCATTCTACCTTTTGTATATTCCCACATCACGCTGGGGACATCCATGCTTCTTTGTTCTTGTACATTGCTTTCAAAACATGACCTTGGAAAATACAAAAACATTTGGAAAACGATACACAAAAATCTAAACATCTAGAAAATTTCCTTTTTAGGGATAAGGCTACATTCATTTCACAACGTTATCCTAGGGACACCTAGACAACAATGAAAAAAATGTAGCTGCGAAAACTTATCTTTTTAGGTAAACCCAAAAACATTAGAAAATATATGTCAATGGTGTCCCACAAAAACAAGGTAATGTTTTAATTGCTTTTAGTTGTTGGTTTGTATAGTTTTGATGTACTTATTCTATTGGTTTGTTTGTTCTTTGAATAGGTTCATTTACTTAGATTATATTGGATCTTATATGATTTATTTGTGTATGGAATCTTGTGAAAAATTGTTGTAGGCTTCTTTATTTGTTATGTGCATCTATTAAAGTTCATTTTTACTTGCTTAGATTAGATCCCATTTTAATCTCTTGTTAACTTTTGCATGTGTTTGTTTAGTTGTAGTTTGTTGTGTTGTTTGTATGTGTATATTTGTTTAGTTTTGTTAAAACTTTTACTTGTGTGTTTTGCACAGTTGTTTGTTATCACATCTATCATCTATCATTTCATCACATTTCTAACATCATTCACTACATCATATATATACAAAAATACTAAGTATCACATCATGCATGTATGCTAAGCTAATCATCACATATCATATCATCAATGGGGGCAAGAGGGTTTCACATAATCACAAATTCTCCCCCTTTGCCCCAAACCAATATCATCTAGTATCATCCGAGGTACTAGAATAAAAACTCAGAAATAACTCATAAATCCAAAACATGTGGTGTTATCTACAGATACATCATCAATATGAAAGCATGAAATATACACATTTCTAAATCTAAGGTATGTCACATACATAAAAGAAAGGGAAATGATACATCATAAATCCATCATAATATGATACATCAAAATGTCCATATATACATGTATAATTGTCCAGGTCAGTACTCAAAATAATACATCATCGATACAATATGCCATCTAAAAGGGGCATGCATCAAAAACATCAATCCTTCATCATGAGGTGTCATCAAAATAATGGTATACATAGTTATACATCAAAATCAGCCTTTATAATAGGCATGCATATAAGATATCTATACAAAAAGAAAGAATACAAAGCTCAACCATAGCTCTCGTCCTCATCGGGGCTCCTGGGTCCATGGCCTAGTCGTTGGAAGAGTGATGGCTGTGACGGACTGCACTGCAAAGGTACTACCACTGTTGTCTATCAGTTGTTGTCTAGTCAACTACCCTGGTATGGGCTGCCTAACTGATCTCACTGAATGGCCTGATCTCCGATCTGGAACCTTTCGCACTCGCATATGACTATTGGAATGATAACACTCGCTGATCTACCAGAACTACCCTTAAGTAGGCAGTCCTATAATACAGAGCCTCACCACTAGATCTCATAGCATCCTATATAAAATACACATCTCTAGAAGTGAGAGCTACCTGTAGGGTGGCATCTCATTGACCTGTCACCCTACCAATATCAGCTTAGGCCTATCTCAAGGCCGCGCCTCTCGATCTTTGTCTGCGGTAATAGCCTACACCTGGGCCCATGCCTAATCCCTCTGTGTCAAGTAGCCTTGGGCCTATGTCTAGATCTGATCCCTCTAGGCTACAACCATATGTACCTGAGTCTATGACTAGTGTAGGAGGCTCAATATCTTATCCCCTGTGCGGCCATCTCCCGATCCGACTCTCTGCCATGGAACACTATCAATGCCCTGGGTGGCATGTGCCCTAGCCTGATCCCTCTTCACTGTCAAAACTGCACACTGGGCATGTTCCTGATATCACTCTACTATGAGGGCCTGTACCATTGGCATAGCTTCATCTCTCTCCCCACCCACCTATAACTGTATGGCAATAGCTTCCAGTAATCGCTTTGCTGTTTGAAGAGTAGCGTGCTACCCACAAGCATCTTTACTCTCTGGAATGTCAAATGGTGGACCCTGCTCTCGAAGTACCTACTAGAGAGGGGTGTATATCCCCACTGGAATGCCTACTAGGGGAAAATATATGTCCACTACCCTGTCTACCTATCTCGGCTTGGGCCTAGGGCCCTGTCTCTGTGGCTGCTATGGTATGGGACCCTGTCCCCTACCTCTGACATATTGGTGCACATTGGGCCCACCCTCGTCATCATCATCATCATCATCATCATTAACACCACCAATGGCTCCACCCTCATCACCACTAGGAGGCCCTACTAGAGGAGGTCTCACACCAGCATTATACGCCACTATAGATACAGTCAAACAGGTGTGGAAGCACACCGTGATACTAGGGCCCATACTCAGGAGTGGTGTCGGGATCTTTGATATGTCTCAATGGCACCCACATAACAAGTGCCACCTATCGGAAACTGGTTAGTGCTCTATCGTGGGTGATCTATGGGCCCATATCAAAATGCTCTCGGGCTCTATGAGCATACCATCAATCTAGCCCAGAACATCCTGGGTAATGTTGAACTACCTCTGGCACCGATCCACCTTGTATATCTCTCACATATAGCTGTGGCTGCCTAGAATGAAATGCTCTACGATGGCGGTACTGAGCTCTAAGTCATCCTCGGGCCATTGGAAATATCTATAAGGCCTCCAAACTATGGAAGCCTGCCTCATCTCATCCATCTCACGCCGATAATGATATACGAACCCCATGTTGGGTCACACATCGTCCCCTGCTGGGACCCAACCCATCATCGATGGCTCATTAGGAGCCGAACTCTCAGCACACCTAAAGGGTAACCAATGGTGATATGATCCATGCCCAAATCTTTAGCAGATGAGTAGGTCCTATCATCTTCTGAAGTAGTAAGTAATCAAATGAAGGTCCCAGTATATATGTGCTAATATACACTGACCCCAACAGTAGGTATCTCCCTTCACCAAACCAAGAATCACTCCCAGGAGTCCAAGCGAAAATGAAGCACCAGTCTTGTCAGGGAGTAAAACTCCAGTGACAAAGGCCATCATGTAGACCACTACCCAGTCTAACTCTGGATCATCTATACATCGGGATAATCTGATGGACATCCCGTGCCGTGGTATAGTAGGGACACTAAATAAATGTATAATATGTCACTTAATATCGGTCCAGTGGCTCGTAGTTTGGATGAGTTGGCCTTGAATAGGGACCCGCATGATGTGCCACACATCCTCTAGTGTAATGGTAATCTCCCCGGTCGGGAGCTGGAAACACTGACTCTCGCTATGCCATCGCTCTGCTATGGCTATCAAGAGGCCATGGTCCAATGTAATCTGTGGCATCTCCGCCACATGAGACAATCTTGTCACATATAAAAGGCTCTCCAGAGTCACTCTATCATCATCATCAAACTATGCCTCTATAATAGCTAGCCGACCGTAGCGCTTGTGAGTCTGAAATGGGTAGTATACGCTGTAAATATCAACACAAGTGTTAGGCACTTACTTACTTCTATCTATTTTTCTAAGGAAAAATGCTTCTTCAAGAAATCACCTAACTTACTAATTATTCTTTTCTTCTGAACTAATCTAGTCTTTATTCTTCTATACTTGGCTATTTTTTAGCAAATTCATCTTCCCCCTTCATTATAGCACCTACGCACCTCCTTTGGCACCTACACACCCTTACCAACGCATACGTGCCCTATCTTTTTTTGTCTCTTTGGCGCAGGGCCACACAGAATGCCTACGCACCCAGTATGATGCCTATGCACCTGCCTTGATGCGCACATGTGCGCGTGACCATTCTAGCCTAGCCAACGCATAAACGCCCCACCACCACTAATGTTCTTCCTAACGGGTACGCATGTGCGTATCTACTCTTCCTCTTGGTACGCGTGTGCGTACCTACTTTCTTCCATACCGGTGTGTGTGTGTGCCTCTTCCCCTCGTGAATGGATGCACATGTAGTTCCATGTCCATTTTGACACATACGTGTGTGCGTACCCATCAATATGACGCATACGCCCACGCGCATGCGTCAAAAAGGTCATACCTACCCTAGAAAAGCCCTAAAAATGCAATAAATGCATAATTAATGGGAGGGATAGGCCACTCATGTAAGGTCCATCCATTGGGTCCTGCATGAACTCTCAAATTTGATCTGCATGTCTCGTCCTCCTCTCGGTATTCTTGCCATCTCACTCCAGGGCTATCGTTCTCGCTCACAGTAAAAATTTACAAGAGCTCTGGTAAAAATAAATTGGTCATGATTATTTTACCAACCTCGGGTGGGTATATTAACCCATCGCGATGCCCCTAGGGCATATTTTCTCCATCGTGATCATTCTAACCCCTTCTATCTGTTGTGATAATTATTTTGTATTAAAATAATTATTTTTACTAATTTTCCCATGTTGGGGCACTTTGTGCCACCCCACGGTTGTTTTCTCTGTCACACTGAAATAATTTACGCATCTTTTAGGTGCCTTTTCTCGCCTCTTCCTCTATTTTTCATCTATTTTCCCCCATCGGGGTAATTATGTATTCATTTATTTTCAATGAATTCTTCCCGACTCGTCTTTCTTCTTGTGGGCATATATCATGGCTCTCTGCCACCTCGCCTTCCCATTACCGCCTTCATGTGTACTTTTAGAAGATCTTTGATCTTTTGAAATTCTTCTGACCAATCAAAAACCTAAAAATAAAAAATTCAAAAAATATTTAAAAAACAACAAAAACATTGAGATTCCTCGGAAATGGCTTTAAAATTGGTAAAACCGATCATCTACGGCTGAAATCTATGTCTATTGCATGACACTCATCCCAGATCTTGCTGATGTTTTCAAAAATTTTGAAACAACGACTCACACATCACCAAAATCTTCAATCACCTACACAAGCTATGTTGCTTACTTCGTCTGTACTCTAGGCACTACTGCTATCGGTTTCACGGTACTATTTTCATTGTGCACATTACTTTTTCACAGGACCTAAGTGTCCTTCATCTTTCCCCTTGCATAATACACCTTGCTTGGGGCATCATTCCTCACCCTTGTCATTTATCAAAACATTTGAGACTTCATCTCGATAACAAAATATTTGTACAACTATCTTAAACGTTGTTGGTTTAAGTGTGTGTGATTGTACTTATTTCCCTGTTAGGTGATTTTGTTTATTTCTTGTATTGCATTGCATTCGTGTATGTTGCATTGAGTTGGCCATTTTTAGCATAGGAAGGTTGTTTGTATCTTGGCTTTTCATGTCATTTTATGCTTCAGTCACACACTCACATTTTAATAAGGACCTATGAGGAGGATTCTAAGCATTATGATGATTAAGTATTGTTAGCAATTGATTTGCGAATAGATCAATATCCATTTTTTCTAAGTTTCTCATCTTCTCTATCCACTTCTCTCTTTGTTGTTTTATTTTTTGATCATCGATCGAGTTTCTTCATCACCCCATCGACACTTGAGGGGAATTCATCATCCTTCATCCTATTAATTTTTCTTCTACCCCTTCAAAAAAATTCTACTTGTTTGCATTTGTCTACTTTCTTTGAAGTGATGTAGCTTACATCACCTCAAAGAGGGGAAAATATAGACACTTGTAGTTTGATCAATACATTATTATTTCTAATAATGCACTAACTATTCTTCCCTTTGCAAATTGATGGCACACCGCCAGTTAAACCTATCTAACTCCCTTCTCATGACATCTTTTTGGTCGTTTTCCTCTTATAAACCACTTAAACAGTTGTTATAGCCTCGTTCTAACTACATTAGCTTCTTATTCCCTTCTAGCTTGCTTCTATTAGCTCCTGGAATATCAATCCACTTTATTGGATTGATTAAGCCCTTCAGAAACCCTTCCAGAACCCTAATTACTCTCTAAGAGAGATTAATTAGTCTAACCTAGGTTATTTACCCTAAACATAGTCAAATCACACTTTGACTTGCTAAAAGTGCTTTTTGGACTTTAGCATTTGTCCCACATGCACCAAATCTCCCATTTTCCCCAAACCAAAAACTATAAATAGGGTTATACCCCTTCCTCTTTTCTAAGAATTCTCTCTTCTTCCTAGCATAGATTATAGTATTTTGTTTAGGCTTTAGATTGTATTTCATCTTCTTCTATTGAGCTAATTGCATTTGATTTTGTATTTCATAGCACTAATATAGAGTAAAAGGGAAGATCCATTCCATTAATGGGGAGATCCCTTTCTCTTAAGCACACAACTGAAGGCTTAGATCCTCTTAGGTTCATTATTTCAAGCTTTTAAAGAATAGAGGTTAATTTCATTTGTTTAGTTTGCATGTTTACTTCAAATTAATGTATGCAAAGAAGAAAACCTTGTTCATTTCTTATCACATGGTCTATTGATCAAATTGTTAAAATCCTTTGGGGTTTCTTTAGAGATTCTTACCCCAAATCCATGGCTTTTACAACTTTTCATTGAACACAATTATATTATGGATGTTGTTCGGACATGTGATATTTGAATATTGTGAGTAGACGTAGAAATGAAAATTATTTGATGATGATATAATTGTTGTGTAAAATTGCAAATGATCTTGTTGGTTGCTTGGATGTTGTTGTGATTCATATATCTAGATGATTTTGGAATTTTAATTATATTATTTTGGATGTTCTGATATGGCCACAGACCGAAGGAGGTATTTGTGTTTTGCAGGTTAAAATATCACAACAAACATCGGGGATTGGAGACCAACCACATTGGAATTCTAGATGAATTCAACAAGGTCACCATGGCAACTTGTATTGTTTGTGTGTGGTTGTTTTGTTAGGGGTTCCCATGGGGGGGATCACCTTTAAATGTGACCAAGGGGTTATGTGTATTTATTTATTGGTTCCTTTGTTTATGTTTGCATGTGTTTATTTTGTGGTGCATTGACCCTTTCATTATTTATTAAATGATGTGTAATATTGTGAGTAATCATGTTGTTAAGTTAATTAATTAAAATATGTCATAATAAAGTAATTATAGAGTTTTTGGTCTTGAATTAAAATATTGTAAGAGATGTGTAAGTGATGTGTAAGTTAACTTTTGAGTGAGAAACACTCCACCTTCTTGGAAATTCGAATTTGTCCTTGGAGGCTGATTTTGGAGGCTTGTGGGACAAGTTAAACTTGTCCCACACCTCTTAAATTTATTTACCAACCATACCTATGGTTGGAGAGTTGAATTTAGACTTTTATAATGCTTTTTGAGAAGACAAATTGTAAGTTTTTATTGTACTTTTCTTACATGGTTTACTTTCAGTCCTTTGGGGTGTGGGTTGGATTTGAGTATGGAAGTAAATTGTCATATTATTCACCCACCTTTTTTATTATGCATTAGAGAATGAAGTTGACTTTTGGGTTGGGGTTGAGGATGTGTGATGTGGCATCCTACATGGATCCACCTCATCCTTTTCTTTTCCCTCTTCTATAAAATTTGAATTGCTTGCCTTGTTTTGGTTGCTTCACTTTTGGAAACTCTTTGGGGTGAATTATTTGTTGTTTTGGAGCTCTTTCTTGGAGAATTTTTAAAAATATTGTGGCATGCTTGTGCTTGGCGGATTTGGATTGCTTGCATTGGGATAAAGCTTGTTGTTTTGGAACTTGGAACAACTCCATCATGGAGAGGTAGGAGCTTGGCTCTTGTAATGCTTCTCTTTCTATTTATGAAATTGTTATTGTTGTGAATGTTTTGGTATGTTTGTGGGATGTTGGGTAGATGGCCTAGGTATGGTGTAGGAGAAGACTAAGGGGTTCATTTTGTGGGAGGCACAAGTGTTTTCGGGAGGTATAAGTGTGGAGGGCATTGGGATTTGGGTTTCACCTTACAAATAAATAGCTTGCATTTCTTTACTCGTTATGGGGTGCCATAAGAGGTTGGGGAGGCATAAGGAAATGTGAGGAATAAGGGGTACTTGGGGGAGGCATAAGGGCATGTTAGGGATTTGATATACTATGTTTTGGCGGTTTGAAATCAGGTGGTGATACTCATTTCCCCTTTGGGAGGCATAAGTAGCATCTCCCATAGTTTCTTGCTCCTTTGGCTTGCTTGGATGAAGCCTTAGTGTTGTTTGTCATGCTTTAAAGTAGTTGCAAACTACATTCTGTTTGGACTAGTTTTTAAATGTGAAATTTGCATGTGTGTTTGTGGAAGCATGTTGTTGTCATGAGTTGAATCACATCTTCCATTGCTTTTTGGTTGGGGCTTGGGGGCCAATGAAGAAGGATGGCTTCTCCTTGTCATTGGATGTCTTGGTTGGGTGGAGAGCATTGTCTTTCCCCTGCTCATGTTGTGGTCAAAATTGGAAGAATGATAAATCTACATGTTGTTGTTCTGGAGCAAAGGAAAATGAAATAAAACAGTTGACAGTCCCTTGTTGAGATAAATCTTATTGTAACCTTACCACTTGAAGTGGATGAACTTGTATATGTTTTGTAATCTAAATATGTTGTATTGAATATGAAAGTTATAAGATTGAAATGTGAAAGAGATATACTCGTTTTCTATTCTTTTGAAAGAAAGAATTATATTCTGTATGATGAATTTGAAGAATGAAAGGAAGAAGTTGTAAGTTGTCTTTTGGAAATCAATAAATGATTGTATTACCTTTCTCAAATTGCATTGTGGTATTGAATCTGATCATTTAAATGTATTTGAAATATCTGTTTGAAAGGAAGAAATGTGTGTGAGGAAAACACAGAGCTTTGTCTTTTGAAAGGTGTTAAATTTGAAATCAGAATTACATTTTGGTTTTGAATAAGTTTGATTTGAATCAACTAAATGTATTAGATTGGAATTGGAACATATTATAATACTTGGAAGTAGAAAATGGCAAATAGACCCTTTAAAACTTGATCTCTGTTTTGTATTTTTTTTTAAAAATCTAACAAATACTTATCCAAAAATGCACAGTTCAAATCTGCAACAATGAAATAACAAATTAAATGATTACTTTGAAGTAGTATGCCCTAAATGAATTCAATTGGACAAAAACACTTAAGGAATTTCTTAGAAAACTTAGCAAAATCGGGCTCAAACCGTTTGCTGTCAAAGTTGTAAATTTTTCAAATTGGAACTCAATCAAACAAACTTACCCTCCAAAATCCATCCTAAATCCATCTAAGAACAATTACCCATGCCTATTTGACTTGTTGAGAGAGAAAGAAGATCAAATTGAGTAAAATTTTATAAGTCAAAATTTGCTAGTTTGCCTTTTTAAAGCCTGCAGATTATTTTTGTTAAATTTACCCCTTAAACATTATCAAAATGAAAGGATTAATGATTCTTGTGCAAAGAGGACATAGAGATATTTCCAAAAAGCCCTCATTTTTGAAAAATTGAGTTCCCAATCAAAAGTTATGGCCTCCTAAAGTTTCCCTTCATTTGGCTTCAAAAATAATTCTAACTGTCCAAAAAAAAAAAAAAAAACTTAGCGCTTCGAAAAATTTTGGGAAAATTTTCTAAGTTTTCTCCATGGCTTTGCCAGCCCACAACAAATCATGTTCTGCCATGTGGTGTCACGGGGCATCGGTGGAGGAGCGGATCCCTTAAAAAAACTTAGCGCTTCAAAAAAATTTTCTTTGGGAAAATTTTTCTAAGTTCTCCGTCGGCCCACCGACCCACAACCAATGGATGGTTGACATGTGGCGCCTTGGGCATCGGCAGGGGCACGGATCATTTTGATCCCTTAGCACTTTTCAAAAAAAAGGATAAAATTCTAAAAATTTTCCGGCAGCTTGAATTTCCACCATAGTTGGGAAATGCCGACACGTGTCCTTTCGGGCTCGTGGGCACGCGGAGGAAAATTGTGCTTTTGTCCCAAAAAGGGAAAAAGCGCTAAAGTTCTTCCCCTTCTCTTCGGCCCATGCATGGGAAAAATTTTCTTCCCCACCCCGCCGATCCACATTCCTCCTCCGGGAAAAAATTCTCTCCGAAGTTTGTAGGCCCGCGCATGGGAAAATTTTATCCCCTAGGCCCGCAGACCCGCTCTTGGGAAAATTTTCCTCCCAAGGTCCGCCGACCCATATCTTGAGAAATATGAGGAGTTAGGAGGACTTATTTATATCACCGAAAGGTGAGGAAATTTCCTATCTAATGGGAATTTTGTTGGAAAGTTTTGAGTGTGTTAATTTTTAGAAAAATTAGGTTGAATCTTTTAATCCTGTTAGAGAGTGGTATAGTGAGAAATTACCCTCTTAACCTAATTGATTAATCTAACCCTAAGTTTGGACCTTGTGATATTTTATAATTGTCATATTAATAAAACTATAAGCTATTAATAATATTTGGCTTGAAAACGTGCTTACGACAACTGTTGTCTTGTAACTTGGTTGTTGACTCTTTTAAACAAAAAAATTATTCCATAATTTTCCTAACTAATCCTAGGTTGTTCTTGGGTCTCAAGTGGGTTGTTTTAGTGGGAGTTACAAGGATCCTGAGGAGATCACATCATTTTCTCCTCCATCACCCACCTTCTAAGCATATGAGCCTACTGCCATAAAGGAGGGTGTAGACACTTGTAGTTTGATCAATGTATTATTATTCGTAATATTGTACTAACTATTCTTCCTTGCAAATGTACGACACTTCGTCAGTTAGATCTATCTAACTCCCCCCTTACGACACTCTGTTGGTCATATTTCCTCTTATAAACTAACTAAATAGGTTATAGTAACCTCTTCTTGGCTAATATTCCCTTCTTTACCACCTTTATTAGCTCTCTGGAGTATCAATCCACTTCGTTGGATTGATTAAGCCTTTCAGAAGCCCTTCAGAAACCTAATTTCTCTCTCAGTAAGATTAATTACCCTCTAAACATGGTTAACTAGTCTTAACCATGGTCATTCTCTTCTAAACATAGTCAAATCATACTTTGACTTGCTAAAAGTGCTTTTTGGACTTTAGCATTTGTCCCACATGCACCCAAATCTCCCATTTTCCCAAATGGAAAACTATAAATAGGGCTAGACCCCCTCCCTCATTTTCTAAGAATTCTCTCTTCTTCCTAGCATAGATTATAGTATTTTATTTAGGCTTTAGATTGCATTTCATTTTCTTCCATTGAGCTAATAGCATTTGCTTTTGTATTTTATAACACCAATATGGAGTAAAAGGGAAGATCCATTGGCCTTGAAGCCATTAATGGGGAGATCTCTTTCTCTTAAACACATAACTAAATGCTTAGATCCTCTTAGGTTCATTATTTCAAAGAATAGAGGTTAGCTTCATTTGCTTAGTTTTCTTGTTTACTTCAAATTAATGTATGCAAAGAAGAAAACCTTGCTCATTTCTTATCAGATGGTCCATTGATCAATTTGCTAAAAGCCTTTGGGGTTTCTTTAGATATTCTTACCCCAATTCCATGACTTTTGCAACTCTTCATTAAACACAGAGGGCATTCAAGAACAACAACCTATGTCTCACAACATCCCTCTGGAACCAAGGTTGGAAGATATGATTCTTTCATATTCTTCATAGGAGAAGGAAGAGAAAAGGCAAGAGGATGTCATCATCCCTCTCACACCATCCATCCAAGAAGGTCCACAAAAGACTCCATTTTTGGAGTTAAATTTTAGAGAAAAGGGTACATTCAAAGGATCAAACCTTTCCCAATCAGGTACTTGGCTTCATTGGAGCCAAGAGAGAAGTCAAAACCATTCATGCCCACTTCAGGGCATGAGGATGAGTTTCAAAGCACCAAGGGTCACCATCAACACCTCTCCAATACCAATCAACTTGAGGAGGTATTTTTGGTTGATGTAGATACCTTGATGATTTGGGTGAGGACTGGCTTATAGTTAGTTTTTCACTCATACGGGAAACCATATTCAGTGTAAAATCATTTGCATGGCTACCCCTTTTGAGAAAGGAAAGATACTTCTCCCTGCATGTAACAGGCTTTGTTTAGCTTTCTTTCTCTCTTGTTAGTGTAGGAGTAGGAGTAGACTTTGGTTTCAGAAAAGAAGTTCTTGTGCACACTCTCCATGTCTCATTTGAGGCATGTATGATTCTTGTCTTTGTACATAGGTTTTGTTCAAATTGATCCAGAGCTACCAAGGCCAAGCCCTTCAGTATTCACGACAGAGGCCCATAGTTTCCTATAACATTTGCTAATTTCAAAATAAAACAAATGCAGAGCAACTAAAATCATTTTTGAGACAATCTATTTCTGGGGTAGGCTCAGGGTCAACAAGTGCAAGCGATCGGGGAGTCCATTTCAGGAAAAAAATTAGTACCAGGATATCATTCATGACTCCATGCCAAATGGATGCTTCAAGGCCATTGGTCTCTACATCTAGCAGGTAGATGTCCCCGTGAGTTGCAAAATTGTTATCCCAATTTTTCCCCCCAACAAAACTAATCAAACACGACCCTGTGTAGGAAGAAATCCAAGGGACGGTTCCATCCTGTGAGCCCACATTTCAAATCCAAAAACAGGTTGCAGGGGCTCTACAATGGAATAACAGGGACAAGGGAAGGAGAAAAAATGTCAAAGAAAACCAAAGGCTCAAAGGAAAAGAAATGGGGAAAGGTTTAAAGTCTTCGAGCTCTGAAATAATTCAAAACGAGCCCCAAAATTGGCTAAGTATGGAAGAATCAGTGGAAGCCTCCACGTGCCTCATTGGTGCATCTCCAAAGATTAAGCTCAAAAGGGTAGACTTAAATGAGCGCAAGGCTTCCACGTGTCTCCAGGCTTGAAAAAGGATAGAGCCAGCCGTTGAAAAGTTCAAACAAGTGGAAGGAAACATGTGTCAGCTCGACACAATTTCAAGATGGGAGCCCAAGGTGGGGACTCAAACTTGCACCAAGCCTCCACGTGGCCAAGGGTCAATAGAGGTCAAATCCAAAATGGGCCTAAATTGGTTAAGTATAAGAGTGTAGGCCGAAGGTGCCATGTGTCTTAACGACGCTCCTTCAAAGGTAAAATCCAAAGCGGGTTTTCAAATGAGCGCGGGCCTTCCACGTGTCCCAAGTCCAAAAAAGGGATAGAGTCGGGGTTGAATAGTCAAAGCAGAGGTAGGCCAGTGGAGGGAGCCAAGTGTCTCAACGACTACTTCAAAAGTAAAATTTGGGGTGGGTTTCCAAACAAGCGCCAAGCCTCCACGTGTCTAGGGTTAGACTTTTGGCCCCTGGCTAAGCAAAAAAGGAAAATTAAAAAGAAGCCCAAGGAGCTCGCGAGAGGCCGCCACGTGTCAACCCAACACAATTTCAATAGCATAAGGAAGGAGCCGAATCTCTAAGATGCGCGAGACACGTGGACCCGGTACGGATAGACCCTTAAGACATGGCGCCCTCGACCCTAATCTTCAGATGGCCATATCTTTTGATTGGAAATTCATATTTGGGTGGGAGAAGACTTTTTGGAAATGTCTCGATACCCTCTACGCCATGGAAACATAAAATATCATTCTTACTAGGATTTAGTGGGTGAAAATGGGAAAACATATTCAAGGCTATTAATACAGAATCTAATTTCTTCAACTACCAAATTGGATTTTATTTGATCCACCGTTCTTCTTCCTTAGCACACCAAATAGACATAGGGAGCCAAAATTGGTATGTTGTAGGTGGATTTGAAAGGGGGCATTGATTGATGGTGGTTGAGCTTTCAAAGCAGGATTCAATGCATATCTCAAGGTGGTTGAAGTAGGATTTGAATTCTTCCCTCCTCTCTCTCATTCTTCCTATATATTGTAATGAAGGGGCATATTCAAAGTGGTTGGTCATTGTTTCTCCTCTTCCCCCTCTCTCTTTCTTCCTTAGGGTAGAATGCGGAGTCTAAGCCTCCTCCCATGGCTCTGTAATGGTGTTTTCTTGCCTCTTGCCCACTTGATGATGTACTGTGTAACATTTTGGAGCAATAAAATCTGTTTCGTGATGCATCTGTCCATCCTTGGCTTATTTTGTTGTCTCTTCTTACCTCTCATCATTGCAGGGTATATTGTGCATACTCTAATGTTTGTTGCAGGTTATGGGAGCTATGCTTAATGGGTTTTGAAGTGGTGTTCTGTGTGAAATCTATCTCTGGTCCATGGTGCATTCTGTCCACCCTCTCCTCTGCTCACCTCTCTCCACTTCAGGTAGTCGGATCTATGATCCAACCACTTCCTTTTCTGGTGTATCACCACTTAGTGTAGGCTCTTTCACCCTCTCTCTCTCTCTCTCCATGTCCCCTTGGAATGGTTAGATTATGATAGAATAGGTTCTACCTGCACTGGAGTAGCTTGTGGTAGGTAGATTAGGAAGCAAGAACCGGCTTTCTCTGGAGGTCCATCTCAAGTTTTTCAAGTCCCATAGCTTGAGAGATGGTCCCATGTTGTGTAATCACACCGAATGCCCCACTTCACACCCGAGCCATTCGGGGTGCTGTGATTCTACACTAACAATACCCACTTACAATTTCAACATTTCCTCTGTAACTAATAGATGTATCTTCCATGCTCTAACATGTCATGAACAATATGTAAGAATTTGAAAATAATTATGAAATATTTTATGAATTTTTAGGTGAATCTACAATCCACCCAAAAGAACAAACTTCATCATTTGCGGAAACTTTTCCAAATATAGAAAATAAGGTTTTACATGCAATATGAACCAAGTAGATCCATATATGTCATTGAATGGTCACACATATTGATTCGTATTTGATCAATGAGTATAATGGTAGCTTAATACATTGCGTGCTTATCATTCGGCTGGTTCAGTTCGTTGGTAACCAACTGGTCTAACCGGCTTTTGCCGTGTATATATACGACAGATTTTACATTGAAGAATCAACAAATACTTTCGTTGTCTTATACTTCTACCGTGTATATATTCTTGCTCGATGCGTGGAAGCGTGGTGAAGACTGTGAGCAAACAACAATCCCTGGTAAAGGAGGACTCGGCGCAGGAGGTTGACATCTTGTTTAGACGTGGCAGAAGTTTGACATAGGAACTTCTGTGGAAAGACTTGTTCTTGCTAGGAATTCATGTCACCAGAAACATGATATTGGCGTTGTTTAAGCGTGGAGTTGAAATTGCTTGCGTTAAGAAGTTGTTGTTCCCTGTTCTGCCATGTAATTGTTTCTTGACGTGACAAGTCAACCAACGTGGAGTTTTGGTGCATTGTGAGTGCCATTCATAAGACCATTGTTTGGTGCTAGAAGTAGACCAAGGACGACAGACTATTTCATTTTTGCATGTTAAGACCAGGCAGCGACGTGAGTGTGTTGCAAAAACTGCTGGTACAGACCTGCATAAATTCTGAATTCCCTTCTCGTGGAGCACATCCTTGAAGAAAGAAAGCGTGACTTGCGTACGAAAGATCACCATTGCTCGAGTACGAGGTGATATAAGCCATGTCCCCTCTTGAAAGGACCAAATTATGTTGCCTAGAGAACGAATATGTGCACAATTCTCCAATTCGAGGAGCTATGGGGAATCATCACTGACAAAACAATGTGTCCCATTGGTGTAGATGAGCATACAAAGTATGACAAGGCCAATGCAAAAGCCTTGTTGTCGATCACACTCAACATCTCTGATGAGGTTCAACCACATGTACGGGATGCGAGGACTTCAAAGGTGATGGGATGCTTTATCCACAATCTACAAGGTGAAGAACCAGAAAAAGATCCTCCATCTCCAGTCAAAGCTTCATACACTCAGTATAAAAGATGACGATAAAATAGAGGGGTTCTTGCGTCGTGTGGCAGAACTATGAGTGGAGCTTATAGCACTTGGAGAGAAGGTAGAGGACTAGATGTTGGTCCCTATCACATTTAGAGCTCTTCTTTCCCAGTTCAGGGCTTTCGTCACATAATTGAACATCACAAAACAAATGGTGACCTTTGAAGAAATGGTGAATTTTCTCCAATAGGAAGAAACCATCCAGACAATACATGAGGAGTTTGAAGACAAGGCACTGATCTCGAGACAACAACATAGTCATAAGTCTCGAAAGGGACAACAACAAAAGTAGTCCCGAAGTAGCCCCAAAAGCAACCACAACAATAGAAGTCTCAGAAAGTGAGTTGATGGTGTTACATATACACTACAAATATGCATGACACTGCTAACTATTGGTATAATCACCTAACTCAAGGTAATTCTAGTGAAGAAAGCACATCTAGTCGCAATGATTTTATACAATCTAGATGACATCCTCACCACACGAAGCACAAAGGACATGTCACGGCCCACCAAGATGATGAATCAAATGAGGAAGTACCCGACTTAGCCAATTGTGGTGCATACCAAAATATTGTTCTAGTCTCCCAAACTTTGCAGCTCTCACAGAATGTTTGGTAGATTGACTCTAGCACCAGGAAGCATATGACAGTGATAGGAAGGTTTTTGATTCATTGAGTGATCAACCCACTAGAGATCAGGTTTGAATTGTAGACAACAAGGAGTATGTTGCAAAAGGAATAGGCAATGTCACCATTCCTCTGGGGACGAGAAGTTGTACCCTCACAAAGGTGCTCTATGTTCCACGCTTGACCATAAATCTCTTGTTTGTATTTCAACTCTTGAATCACAAGCTCAAGGTGGACTTCATGGTCCAGAAAGACATTAAATCATGTTTCATTTCATGAGAAGGTATGATACTTGCTAGATATTTTTTGAAGGATCATCTATTTGCACTAGATGTAGTTTTCAACCTCTGTAGTTGCTCTATCTGCCTCTACGGTGGAGTCTACTATACTTTAGCATTATCAATATGGGCACCTTTCTATCGAGATCCCTCTATGAACTTAGTTCTAAGGAGATGGTACAAGGACTTCCTCCACTCTCCCACTCCTTTCCTATCTGTTCTGGATGTTTGGTGGGAAAACAACACTGGGAACCATTCAAGCTGAGTACCTTCCATGCCAATGATTGTCTTGAGGTCGTACATACCGATTTGTGCATACCCTTGTCTACCACCTTTTAGGGATTTCAGTACTTTCAGTTGTTGATAGATGACTATTCTTCCAAGACATGGGTGTTCTTTCTTCGAATAAGAGTTAGCTTTTTCCAATTTTTAGGCCTCATAGCAGCAAGTTGTTCAGCACACCGAGTAGCCCATTCTTGTCCTCTGTTTAGATTGAGGGAAAAAATTCACATCAAATAAATTCTTGGCATTCCTGAAGGAGCATGACATCACACAACATTTGACTTCCCCTCATATGCCCCAATAGACTAACATTGAAGAACATCGCAATCGGACCATCATGGAGATCTCTCGTTGCATGTTTACCAAGTTGGAGAACATATTTTGGGTAGAAGTAGTCTAGAAAACTATATATCTTCTAAATCATGCACCTACAAATATATTTCAAGACAAGACACTAGAAGAGGTATGGATTAATCACAAGGACTCTCACCTGAACTCTCTCCTAGATGTTTCATTAAGAGTTAGAATGAGAAGACATGTGAGAAATTAGGTAAATATTTCACTAATAAGTTTAGTTGTTGATAGCATCGAACTTGATACAGTTTGAGAGGCACTCAATAAACTACATTGAAAGAAGGGCATGGATGCCGAATATGACTCCTTAATTTAGAATCAGACATGGGAGCTTGTTGATCTTCTTGCATGAAAGAAATCTATAGGCTACAAATGGATTTTGAAAACAAAATTCAAGGTAGATGGATCTATCGACAAGTACAAAGCATGACTAGTTGCAAAGGGATATGCTCAGCAAAAAGGAATTGACTACGAGGAGACCTTTGCACCCACTACAAAAATCAAAACCATCAGAGTTGTCTATGCACTGGTAGTAAAAAAAAGGATGGAAACTTCAGCAGATGGATGTAAAAAGTGCTTTCTTGAATGATGATCTCAAAGAAGAAGAATATATGACCCATCCAGAAGGATTTGTTGACGAGCAAAAATCCAAACAAGGTATGTCGTCTAATTAAGTCTCTTTATGGACTTAAACAAGAAACCAAGGCACGATACATTAAAATAGACAATCACTTATTGCAGCATGGATTCATGCGCACCCCCTCAAATTTAAATTTTTATATTAAGAAGATAGGCACATAGATTATCATTTTTTTTCGTATATGGATGATCTTGTGATCAAAGGGAGCTCAGACAATCTCATCGAAGATGTTAAGAATGATATGAAGAAATCCTTTAACATGACATATTTGTGGCCTCTTCACTACTGTCTTGGCTTGGAGATATGGCAAAAGAAGCATCACATTTTGATCTCAAAGAAAAAATATTCCAAGACACTTCTTGAAAAGTATTGAATGTTTGATTGTAAACTTGTGTCCACTCCAATGGAGAAAGGTTTGTAACTTTCTAGATTCCAGGATTCACCTCAAGTTTGTTGGGAGTCTCATTTACATGACTTATACCAGATTAGACCTATGGTTTACTTTGTTAGTAGCCAAAGAAATGTCACTGGGTAGTAGTGAAACATGTTCTTAGATGTGTTCGAGGTATAATTGATTATGGTTTGGAATATTAGAAGAACACTCTGTTCTTCTTGTAGGGATATACCAACTCAAACTATGCCAGATCTGTTGATGATAGGAAATCAACTACATGACATGTTTTTCATCTCGAATCTAGACCTATCTCATGGATTAACAAGAAGCAAATTGTTGTTTCTCTCTCATCCACTAAGAGGCAGAATATTGTGTCACACGAGGAGCTGTGTGTAAAACAATTTGGTTACGTCACATTTTGGTTGATATGGACATTCCTAAAGAAAATCCACCTATCATTCATTGTGACAATAAGTGTTTGTTGAAGCTTGTAAAGAATCCAATGTTCCATGAAATAAATAAGAATATTAAGGTTGATTGTCATTACATTTGAGAACAAGTCTTGAACCACCACATCTAGCTCCAACACTACCCCACAAATTCTCAGGTAGCTAATATACTCACCAAGTCTCTTGGCAAGGTGAAATTTGAGTTGTTTCGAGGGTAATGATGAATGAGAAGGTAGAAGTGTTTGATGATTTTATTCAATGCAGGAGAACAAAATATATACAAGGAGAATAGACAGTTAATCAGTTAGATTGCAGGTCAGTTTAGTCACTAAATGTCGTGTCAAATGTCCTATGTGTAACCAACAGATCGGTGGAACAACCGATAGAAAAAGATAATGTAATACAAACAAAGTTTACACTAACATATAACACAAAGGGGGGGGGTATTTTTCTATGTCCATTCTTACATTATTCCCCTCAAGAAATGTCTTGTTCAAACAAACAAAAACTAAATAAGTCCAAATGCATGAATATGATTTCCACTTAATTAAGTATATTGACAATAAATTTGGAAACCATCATAGATTTGTTTTTTTTTTTCTAAATATTATGATGTGTCATCATACTTAGTCAACATCAATAGTGTTTGTGAAGATAAATATTGGAGACAACTTTCCAATAAATATCGAGAACATGTGCTGCCAAACTATATACATTCCTAATAGGAGGTTAACAAAAGAACTCATATGTTTTGGTTCAAACCTTCTTGGTTGAACAAGATCATTTTAAATCAAATATATGAATGAGATTAAAAAAATAATAATGTAGCTTTGGTTTCCTATCTTTATTCTTCACACTTAATTCCAAAACACCAAATAGCCTAACCCACACAAAAAAATTCGACGAAAAATGTTGGTTGATCCTATTCATAACCATTAATAGAGAATAGAAGATATTATTACTATTACTAAAACAAATATTTCATCTCTTTATATGACTCATAAATTCACACTACTACATATAGTACAAATAATGTCATGAATTGTGTCGATTTTGTGTCATTTTGTATATGCATTTGATAATTGGTTTCCAACGTAAAAATGACACCAATATGTGGTGCAATGTTTGCGCCATATACACAAAAAACTTGCTTCACATTTCCTATTTCCAATTAACACTAAATTATGTCACATCTTTTTTTCCCTTATTGTAAAATTCTTCCTATATGAAATCAAAACATCTTTACACACATCAGGGAAAATTTTAAGACCCCTTACCAAAATCTAACTTGGATTTTTTGGTAAATTTGTAATAATGGATTTCATGTTGATGGCAAACAAGACCAAAATGTATATAGTGATGTGGACGAATAAGTTTTCGGGAGAAGGTGCGTCGGTAAGTAATTAGCTGTACCAAATGCAGACGGGTGTCTACAAAAAAATCTACAGATGGGTTGATTGTATGGAAAACGATGCAGAAGAGGTATTTGTATGGAGGTCTATGTAGTTGGGTGTCTGCATATGCAGACACTTGGTTGTACATGTTGGCTTGCATCTGTATATGCAAACGCCTGGTTGTGCATGCATTTGGGCATCTACATATACAGATCATGCAGTCAGGCATCTGTATATGTAGATGTCTAGTTGTACATGCGGATGGGTGTCTATGTATATACATACATGTAGCCAGTAGTAGTCGTATATGTAGACGTCTGTTGTACATGTGGTTGGGCGTCTACATATATACATATAAAGAGTTGGGTGCTAGGACAAAACTTAATTTTCTCATCATATATACATAACAAAAACTATAGGAGAATTTTTAAACATGTTATTTCAATAAGTTTTTAATTAATATTTCTAAGTGTTATTGAGAATATATAATAATTTTTAAGGTGAATGATTGGGAGTCCTCTAAAGTAAAATTTTCACTCCCAATCATTCACCTCACAAATTATTATATATTCTCAATAACACTGACTTGGAAATAATAATTAAAAACTTATTGAAATAAAAAATTTAATATATAACACGCGTGTCAAATAATATAGGTAAATCTTAGTTTGGAAGAAATGTAATTTACCATGTATAATATGATGTGTGGTCTTAATTATACCAATAGGATTACAATGGAACAAACAACCTGCAACTATGTGTAAGAGTGCATCATTAATGGTTTATCATTTTTTCATACATTTTTATTTCTCACAACCATGAAATGAATATAAACCATCCATATCTAAGTTTCCTAGCTATAATTTGATTTGCAATGTGGGAAATTTGTCTCTAAAGTCATTGGTAAAATAGTGCAACATGATGAAATGAATGAATTCTCATTAGGGAGAATGTTATATGTTTATTGATGGTGTTTAGATAAAACTTGAAATGGAATATTACCTACCTAATGTAAAACACACAATAAAGAGACGTAAAAAGGTCAGTTTGATGCATCCATTATTTAGAGAAAAAATATGACATATATATGTAGAGTAGAGAAATACAAAATAATATAAATATGTATCCCATGCCTTTGTTTCCTAAGGATTATAGCTTCCCCAAAACATCAATTGTAAATACCTACACCATAAAAATATTAGTTTGTTATTCACTGTATATTTAGCATAGAAGCACAATATCATGGGATCTACTACACAATTCCCCTATGGAATACCAACTATTGCTACTCACTCTTTTACAAATGAGGACATTGATACTCAATTTATTTCTAGCACACAAATTACACATGGTTGACCATTCTAATACTCATATTATTTGTATCCAAGTACCTATTGTGCAACATGAAGTTCATAGATTAAACATCATCGTACCACATTATATCTTTTGTGTGAGGATAGAATAACTCTAAAAAATGAGCATATGTTCCATTCACAAGTAATCGTATCCAAGCATTTTAAAGATTAGACTATTCTAAGGAAACCATGTTTGTTGCAGATATCTAGTTTAAAGAATAATAATCACCACTTCTCTAAATGGAATAATATGGACCCTAGAAAACAACCCCATATCTTAAGTGTGCTTACTCAAGTTTAATAAATGCTAGTAGTAACAGTAAATCCGATGTTACTAGTGTCTCATACACATGATGACTGATACAAAGATAATGGCCAAACTATTAGCTCCTTGTAAGACATTATACACTTACCAAATGTCACCTCAGTCACATAGAACAATCAAATATATTTATTGTTATAAGGTATGGATTAAAAACAAATCATTTCATGCAAGGCTTGGAACACAAGAAAGTAAATTATCTATAATATACAAGTACGTACAACTTGATCTACTTACAATTTAAACATTTCCTATGCAACTAATGGATGCATCTTCCATGCTCTAACATGTCATGAACAATATGCAAAAATTTAAAAATAATTATGAGGTATTTTATGAATTTTTAGGTGAATATACCATCCACCAAGAAAAACAAGCTTCATCATTTGCGGTAACTTTTCCTAATGAAAGGATATAAATATAGGAAATACGGTAATATGGACCTAGTAGATCCATATATGCCATTGAATGACAACATATTGATTTGTATATGATCAATGAGTATAACACAAAGGGGTATTTTTCTATGTCCATTCTTAATTCCACATAAGAAATACCTTGTTCAAACAAACACAAACTAAAGAAGTCCAAATGCATGAATACGATTTCCACTTAGTTCAGTATATTGACAATAAATTTGGAAACAATCACATATTCAATTTTTCTGGTTAAATATTATGATGTGTCATCATACTTAGTCAATTTGTGAAGATAAACATTTTAGACAATTTTCGAGTAAATATTGAGAACATGTGCTGCCAAACTATAGGCCTTTCTAATAAGAGGTTAACATAACAAGTCATATGTTTTGGTTCAAACCTTCTTAGAATAAGATCATTTTAAACCAAATATATGAATGAAATATCAGACACAATCATGTAGTTTAATTTCCCATCTTTATTCTTCACACTTAATGCCAAAAACACCAAATGGACTAAACTATAAAAAAATTGAAGAAAAATGTTGGTCAATCCTAGTCATAACCATTAATTGAGAATAGAATATATTGTTACACAAATATTGCATCTCTTTATATGAATCATAGATTCACACTACAACATATAGTACAAATAACATCATTGATTGTGTGTTGTCTTGTTTTTGTGTTTCATAATCGATTTCCAATGTAAAAATGATTACAATATGTGGGATAAATATGGCACAATGTTTGCACCACATACACAACAAAAAGGTGGTTCACATTTCCTATTTCAATTTAATACTACATTATGTCACATCTCTTGTTTTCCCTTATTGTAAAATTCTTCCTATATGAAATTAAAACATCTTTATGCACATAATAAGAAATTAGGGTTTGTGGCAATCCATTTTACTCTTAAATCACACATTATATTTTTATAGAGGAAAGATACTATTGAAATTCAAATTGGAAAGTGGAGGGCTATTTTTTTACAAGAAGGTGAGAAAGTTATTGTTTTAGCATGATTTCTTAAAGAAAATATTCTTCCAAAGATTACAAATTTATTCTTTTAAGTTTGTTTTCTAGATTGTGCATAAAATTTTGAGGTTATTAGATTCTTTGTATACAAAATTACTTCCTTAGGTTCATAATGTATGAATTTGGGGCTCCTTTGGAAAAAGATGGAGACAATAGAAAATGTTAGGCACTTATTAGACTTGCATGCATATCCCATTCTAACCAAACAATACTTGCAAATCATGGAGATAGGGATTGGTGTTCTCCTTGGCAACTATTTTTACAAATTTCTCTTATTTTCCTATTTGTATTTAATATTAAATTATGGCACATCCATTTTTTTGTTATTATAAAATCGTACAATATAAAATTAAAGCATATTTAAATACATAATTAGAAATAAGGGTTTGTAGAAAACTCAATTTTGCTCTTACTATCACACTTTGCATTTTTGCCTAAAACTATAATTGTTTAAACAAGTGGTTTACTATTTTGAAGATACTATGTTGTCATCCAATAGGTATAAATTATCTCCTATATTAATTTCTACTTCTGTAGATCTATGTTCTTCATCTATATTGAGATTTACTTCCCCAAAACATAGTTCTTCATCAACAAGTATAGATGTTACATATGAATTGGTAAGTAATTGTAATTTTGCATAGAAAATTTTAATTTTATGTTAATATTAGTTATTTTCATTTCTTGTATTTTAATTTTATGTTAATATAAGTTATTTTATTTTAATTTTATGTATAGGGAGAGTCATCACAATCTCATGTTCGAGGTATGGATCGAAATAAAAGAAGTGGAAGAGAAGGGGGACATATTGGCCAAGTGATTACGAAGCCAAACAATTCTTTCTTTGAAGTAAATTTAGTTTTTGATACATTGAATTCAAATGAATTTTTCATAACATTGATGAATTCTATATGGATATTGCACTAATATTAAGTTAATATGCATCAAAATGAGACTGAAAATTTAATTAGTGACTCTGATGTTGGATGGGTTTGACCAAATAAAATTCCAAAGCATAACTTCCCATTTTGTCATTTTGATGATGAAATGTATCCTAACAACATCACAAGGGCTCATAAATCTCATCTAAAAAGAATTTATTCAAAGAAAATGATGTTCTACTTTGGGCAAAACAAACACCTTTTCCTAGAACTTCAGATGAAGATGTTGATCCAATGGAAGATGAGTTGCAATGCCATATCAAACTTAGGGAGAACTTGAGTTTAAGATCCAGCTAAGGAGACTTTTCCGATACCCTTATTCATCAAATAATATTGAGTCATAATCGTGTTTTCACATTAATGGACCATTAATAAGTGTTTTGCACAATATCATTTAGATAATATTGAGTTTGGAATACTATGCTCAAGTTGAACCATTGCATGTACTCTTCTGTGGTTTCATTCCACAAACATTGATAAATGGCTTAATACCTTTGTGTGGGCTAGTTACCAATCACAAGAATGACATCGGTTAGATTTTAATGTTTTTGATAGAGCTCTACATTGGTTGTGGGAAGAAAGAGAGTGCAATTTGAAATTGGTTTTCCGGACATGAAGTTTGAAGTTACATTTGACAATATGACGAGATGTGTGAAATTTGAAGTTAATCAATTAAAAAACATACAATCAATTAAACTTACTTGAATTTCTAGAATAATTATAGTTCCATAGGTGGTAGCAATTATGGAGAGGGTAAGTGCACGAAGTTGGGGGGCAAAAAGCGGACAAAAATCTGAAAAAATAAAAACGCGTACGCGTTCTATTATAACGTGATCACATTTTAAATTATCAGGTTTGGGATTTACCGAGGCATAATGTGTATGCATTATAACGCATTATTACATAACATAACACATACGCATTATGCCTACTATAAAGAAAAAAAGAGGCCCGAGCCTCTATCATTTTATCTCCCTCAAACGCAAGTTTCAGAGCTTAACCGTGCCCTCGTGTTTTTCATTCAGTTGGATCTCAAGATCAAAGGATCATTTCTGGATCACTGGGAAGATCTCAATCGATGATGGCGCCACGGAGAAGAGGTAAGCATAATTATTTTCTCAAAATTGCATTGAAATATGATAATTATAGATTAAAATTTGAATTGAATACATATTTTTGTATTGTTACAGTTAGAGGTCGAGGGAATCAACCACAATCAAACTCTGTTATTCTGTCATCCCTCCCCACACTCCCATAATTTATCAACATTCCCCGGTATTCAAGAAGATTTAGTAGCCCACATAGTTGAAAACAAAATTAAAATTGAGGATCTAATAAAAAAAATGAGGGATTCACAATCTACAAACCCCCACCGTGCCTCTCTTGCAAACACATTAGAGGAATTACTTGTTCAAGTTGATGTGACAACGGGGTAAATTGATCATTGGACAACTTACAGAGAGGGTTGTAGGGTTTATTATTCCAACAAATTGTCATATGTGGATGTAAAGAAAAAATAAATTTCAAAATACCTCATATGCGCCTTATTCATGGGACCCCGCACTAATTTTCCTGTTTCGTTGTCATGTAAATGGTTTCCCATCCATTGGTGCAATAATAATTTGATTAAAAATAATTTTTGGGACCGATGGTGGATGGTGTTTGATTTTCCACCTTGTAATAACCAACGAGGTGCCACTACCCTTTTGAGGAAACTCTATTGCGATTTTATCCTCAACGAGATCCTAAATTATTTTGATTTCCAGATTTCTAGGGCCGAGGAAAGGATCTACATAGGATTGACCAAGTGCACAATGTGCACCTATTCAGTAGGGTAGATTCCCCTCATGAAGCCCATCACCTTGAGATTGTCCCTCAAGTAGGAAGGAGACAGTAGAGATTGATACACTCCACGTGCTTCACGGGCTATCTGTGACCCTTGTTTGACATACGAGGGAGATTTCTGAGCCAGATGCTCACGGAGGTACACAAAGTATTCCCTCAAGGAGTACTAGCATGAGGCCACATCTTTTCTCATCATGTGGTAGCATATGTTTGGGGCCCAAGGAGGACGATACTTTCATGCGTACTGATTTTGGTGCACCTGGTGCTAGGGGTGCACATGATAATGTCACTATGTCATATGTCCTTTTGAGTGAGACATTTGGATTACATTCATCGGCGTCACCTTCACAGGTAAATTTTTATGTTTTGTTATGTGTGTTACAAAAAAGTTTGGAGTACTTGATTTACTTATATATGTTAAATTTTTGAAATAATTATATGTGTACATGTATATGCATTGATATTACAGTGCGGGAGGCACATCTTCATCCCGACCATAGGTGGCGAGCACCATCCATACACATACATTCACAGAGGTAATTTAGAATGTTAATTATATAAAATTTTCCCATGCATGTGTGTGTGTGTGTGTGTGTGTGTGTGTGTGTGTGTGTATATGTGTGTATGTATATTTGCATATATATATTTAGTTTTGAAGTCAAATATATGTATGATCTTGTATGTCCATCTAACTCACGTGATATACATGTTTGATAAAGATGTTGACTTCACTAGACACCCCACCATCTCTGCGAAAAGTAGATAAAGGTGTTGCTGCTACGATTTCATCTATGTAGCAACTCACTGAGGTATTCAAACAACATGTAAATTTTGTTAAATTTCTCGTGTAATTCATATTATGTTAAATTACATGTTATTAATGTCTTTCATTGTAGAATTATTAAATTATGTTAATAATGTCCTTCATTGTGTATATGCAGGAGTTATGTGCGACAGGTAGCAGACCTTGTTCATTTGATTCACAGGCATGTCGGGGTAAAAAAATAGTTCTATATTGATAAAATTAGTTAAAATATTGTCATTATGTACATACATGTACTTAGTTCTATTTTCGCTAATTCTGATGTTATATTTTATGATCTTATGTGTATGTAGGGAACTTCAACCCCCTCTATTTTGACTTCGAGGGCACGGAATCCTCCATCTCATCATCTTCGTACCCCCGCTTTCTCGCAGGGAGCTCCCGATGACTCATCTGAGCATGAGATGCACATTCGGCGTGATAAAAAACTTGCGGTAAGTTTGTGTATTTATGTAAATAATTTCATTCTAGCATGGTCTTAAATACATGTTGAAAACATATATAAATTAAGTTTTGACAAAAAAACATTGTTTGCATTTACAGCTCATCTATAGGTGAGTATTCAGCAGAAGAGGACTCAAAGCATGGGCTCGGATGATCCAAAGTCATCTCATGGATCTCCATCTTCATCTAAGGGAGGGCCTTCTTCGAGCAAGGCCAAGAGAGGGATAGATTTTGATGAGTAGGAAATATATATGTCTTACATGACATTGTTTTTGTATGCCTATGTGCATGGCATTATATGTACGCCTATATGGCATTTGAACTTGATGGTATATGACCTATTTGGGCATTTTTGTATTTATTATGCACATTAAAATACTATTTGGAACTTGATAATTTTGTATGAGACCTTACATTTCTGAGATTATTTTTGCATGAAACTAATATGATATGCACTTGACAATATTTAAGACATTATGGATTATTTTTTCATTTATTGGTGATGTACATACATACTAGAATTTTCAATGTATAATATGCATCAAACTTCTGAAATCAATATTTATACATAATGTATGTATATAAAGAGTTACCTAATCTAATTAATTATTCATTCAATTTATCAATGTGTATATGTGTATTTACCTTACTTGCGCTTCTTCTTGCTCATGGTCTCTTTGTTGGTTCCTATCTTATCATGCACTTACTACATTCTTCTATGCTTCTTAGTCTTCTCCCATATTAAAACTCCCGAGAGTTGTCACAATTTGATGTCTTTCATCTGTTGATATTTTGAGAATGTCTCTCCATATACATTACTCCAATGCTTGAGAATGTCTTCAGATGTAATGACATTCTGATTCAGACACTCAATGATTCTTGATTGTCTAATCCTATCCAATTTGTGTTATTACCTTTAAATTTGTAGGCATTTCAAGTTATTTTGAAATCACATCACACCCTTCACTAGGCATGATGACTACCCCTATCCTTTTAAAGGAACTTTTGAAAGCATCCATGGTTTTATCATAGCATAAATTATCAATGAATGGAAGGTCACTAAGCCAGGCCAGGCCAGTGACTCCCATCCATAACTAAACAAGAAATATTTACTAGGTAATTGATAACTCCCGTGTGTTCTTAGACATACACTTATCAAATTCATTCTTAAGCCAATCTAGTCATTTAGGGCTCTCAAGGACTACGCTCGGATGAGGTAGCCTGAAATTATGGGTAGTGTAGGGAACCAAAACAAAGCCTCCACTAACATTCACCTAGCCAATTCGACATGTTGGCATAGTTGGTTTGGTCCCACGAGTTTCCATTTGGAAACTACAGCATCTAGGAGTCCTGCATTGACTCAGACTATAGTATTTTGCACATTTTCTAACAATAGGACAAGCGAGAGAACCGAATGGAGATGGAGAAAACCGCGAGAGGATTTCATAGAGGGTTTCAATGTGGAGGTTTTGGATCTGATGAGACGTCTATAGGTGCCATGGAGTCCGATAAATCACATGTCGAAGATATAGCATGTTTTGGCCTCATGGCTCTTAAGGGACTACACCTATAAAAGGTATCCCGAAAGCACGGGCAGCGTAGGGAACCAAAACATATCCTCCACTAGCATTCGCAGCCATCCAGACGTGTTGGCATAGTTGGTTTGGTCCCACAAGTTACCGTTTGCAAAATACAACATCTAGTAGCCTTATATTGACTCAGACTACACTATTTCATGTGTGAATTCTAGTGGAGGCTTTGTTTTGGTTCCCTACGCTACCCGTGCTTTTAGGCTACCTCGTCCGGGCATAGTCCCTTAAGAGCCATGAGGCCAAAACATGCTATATCTTCGATGAGTGATTTCTCGGACTCTGTGGCACCTAGAGATGTCTCGTTAGATCCAAAACCTCCATGTTAAAGCCCTCTACAAAATCCTCTAGCAGTTTTCTCCATCTCCATTTGGTTCTCTTGTTGTCCTATTATTTGCAAACGCTCCAAATAGTGTAGTTTGAGTCAGTGTAAGGCTGATTAGATGTTGTATTTTGCAAATGGTAGCTTTTGGGACCAAACTGTCTGGGCCAACACATCTAGATGGCCTGGTGAAGGCTAATGGAGATTTGTTTTGGTTCCATATGATACCCGTGCTTTCGGGCTACCTTGTTCGGCGTAGTCCCTTAAGAGCCGTGAGGCCAAAACATGCTATATCTTTGATGGGTGATTTATCAGACTCCATGGCACCTAGATATGTCTCGTCAGATCTAAAACCTCCATGTTGAAGCCCTCTATGAAATATTCTCGTGTTTTTATCCATCTCCACTCGGTTCTCTCACTGTCCTATTATTTGAAAAGGCACGAAATACTTTGCGGATCTGAAAGTTAGTGTAGGTCCGCTGCACGCTATAGTTTGCAAATGGAAGCTCATGGGACCAAACCATCTAGGCAAACACATCTGGATGGCCTGGTGAATGCTAGTGGAGGATTTTTTTTGGTTCCCTATGCTTGTGCTTTCGGGCTACCTCATCTGGTCGTAGTCCCTTAAGAGCCCCGAGGTCAAAATATGCTATATCTTCGATGGGTGATTTATCGACTCTGTGGCACCTCGAGATATCTCATTAGATCTAAAACCTCTATGTTGAATCCCTCTACAAAATTCTCTAGAGGTTTTCTCCATCTCCATTCGGTTCTCTCATTGTCCTATTGTTTGCAAACACTCCAAATAGTGTAGTCTGAGTCAGTGTAAGGCTGTTAGATGTTGTATTTTGCAAACAATGGTACTTGTGTGACTAAACCGTCTTAGCCAACAAGTCTAGATGGCCTGGTGAACGCCAAATGGAAGATTTTTTTGGTTCCCTACACTACCCGTGCTTTCGGGCTACCTCGTCCGGTGTAGTCCCTTAAGAGCCATGAGGCCAAAACATGCTATATTTTCGATGGGTGATTTCTCGACTCCATGGCATCTAGAGACATCTCATTAGATCTGAAACCTCCATGTTAAATCCCTCTACGAAATCATCTCATGGTTTTATCCATCTCCACTCGGTTCTCTCAATGTCTTATTGTTTGCAAAGGCATGAAATACTGCGATGCGAGTCGGTGTAGGGATGCCGACGCTATAGTTTGCAAACGGAAGCTCGTGGGACTGAACCGTCTAGGACAACATGTCTGGATGTCCTGGTGAATGCTAGTAGAGGATTTTTTTGGTTCCCTATGCTTCCCGTGCTTTCGGGCTACCTCGTTTGGGCGTAGTCCCTTAAGAGCCCTGAGGTCAAAACACGCTATATCTTTGACGAGTGATTTCTCGGACTCCATGGAACCTAGAAACATCTTGTCAGATCTGAAACCTCCATGTTGAAGCCCTCTACGAAATAATCTAGAAATTTTTACCATATCCATTCGGTTCTCTCGATGTCCTATTGTTTGTAAACGCTCCAAATAGTGTAGTCTGAGTCAATGTAAGGCTGCTAGATGTTGTATTTTGCAAATGATAGCTTGTGGGACCAAACCAACTACACCAACACATCGGGGTGGCCAGGTGAATGCTAGTGGAGGCTTTGTTTTGGTTCCCTATGCTCCCCATGCTTTTAGGCTACCTCGTTCGGGCGTAGTCTCTTAAGAGCCTTGAGGCCAAAACACGTTATATCTTTGACATGTGATTTCTCGGACTTCGTGGCACCTAGAGACGTCTCGTCAGATCCAAAACCTCCATGTTGAAGCCCTCTATGAAAGCCTCTCCCGTTTTATCCATCTCCATTCGGCCAAGTCAATGTAAGGTTGTCCATTGCCAATCACCTGGATAATATAGGTGGTTCATACAATATAGGTGGTGAAATGAGAATTTCTATTTGTTATTCGTTTCTAATATTTATTTTTTTAACTTCACTTGGCTTTGAGAATAATAAATTCTCTCTTCGAAATGCCAACCACGTGAAGGTGGAAGCTTTTTTGGCACCACTAACCTACATAAACATGTTAGTAAGCTATTAAATAGAATTTTAAATCATACAAAATTTAAACAAAATCATTTAAGTAAATATTCAAAATAAATTCATGAAGAACATACCTTTGCAAATTCAATCCAATGAACTACGCAGATCAACTCTATTCTTGACAATAGCAAGAATTGCTTCATGATCTGATTCACGAACCTTCCACGCATTCTTGTTTGATGGCCGACCTCGAAATTTGATCAATTTAATATTTTTGCAAGGACCAAATGTGAATAGTGAAGTATCTTCCAATGTAATTAATAGTCTTTAAACAACCAAATGTTTGATTTTTTTATAGGATATTATCGATGCCAAGTTCCAGTGACTACCATTAACCCAGATTGGATACTCAAGGTCTTCACCATCAATGACTGTGGAAGTCAATTTTTTTACCCTCTACACAACGAGACAAGAAGTAGTATGTTCCCTCTTCATTAAATTCCGTCACAATAACTACAAAAATGTGCCCTATGTATCACAAAGTAAAACTATTTAGTCAATTTAAAAATACATTAAGAGTTGACCATTTAATAATTTATAAATCTAAAACATGGCATGTACATATATGTATGTACCTTGTTGAACTAAATCAGAGACTTGGTCAAAGTCAGGTGATGTTTTCATTTGATCTGAAGACCCTACAAGTTATAATGCTCATGGAACTTGATGTGTGTTGAGTGGAATTATAGGTCTACAAGTCCATCCATCCACCCACTACTGTGACTCACATTCATTCCATGCAAAATCAATGCATGATATACAAAAACATGGCATGCACCTAGTATAAATAGTCCAAGCATTTGCATTTGAAAAACACGTCATCCACACTTAGTATCAATACAATTTTTCCATGTTAGTATTGAAGAGCTTCAAACTTTTGACCCTTGCATTACAACATTCTCATCTTTTCTTTCAAGGACACATAATTATTGCATCTTATTAGATGTTTGAGACCATTTCTTATGTATGTAATCATCTCATGATTCATTATATGAGAAAATATGAATAATTAAAGTTTCAATCCTCCATATCACACCAAAATGCTCAGTCACCTTGTAAGGAATCAAAGTTACCAATTTGATATAAATCCCATAAAAAGATGTCATAAGTGGCCACCTACATCAAGCCATAAATTTCTTGTCATGACCACAATGCCAACAATTCATCCTCCCTCTACTTTTCTACTTCGTATATTAAATACATATATATACCTAGTAGTACATACATACCATAGTAATAAGTATGATTCCAAGCAACATGTATCCAAGCTGTTTTTTTTTAAATTGAGCTGGTGAGGCTCATAGCTGAATCACACACATCATGTTTTTGCATTCGTCCAGATTACTTACTCCAAGTTACCATCACAGTTTTGATCATTGTTGTGTGTTTTATTGAAACTCCTTTTCTCCTTTTCCATGCCTTGCCTCAATAAAAATCTAGATATGTTATACATTTGTTTCTTTGTGCATCCTTCTTAGCCAATAAAACATCCATGCATTATTGAATTGTGATGTGCGGTTGTCCAACAAAATGTAATATTGATCGAAACTAATGTTCCTCTCATTCAAGTTCACATAAAACACCTGGAAATACCCTTGTACATATTATGTAGAATGTGTCTGATAATCATTGATGTAGAAATGATACTCTCTTAATATTTTTTGATCTTGCTCAGTGCTTTCAGGAGAGTGCATGAATGTTATATGCATGAAAATAGAAACTTGCACTGAGTTATAATATTGAGATTGAACCTCCATTTTTGGCTGCAATGTGTAATTCTCTGTGAAGTCAACTACTGAAAAAATAGTACAAAGTGGAAATGTGTCCTTTCTTAACTTGAATTGTTCATCCAACCATCGAGTTCTATGTGAGTTCCTTGCATACTCATAAAAAAATTTCCTCTCGAATTTGACCATATATTCGATCTACAAGTAATTGTTTTCTAACAAGCTCACACCTCTTAGATTATTTTCCATCTTTTAATTGATATGCCACCGATTTATATTTAGTGAAATCAACCAATTTTTTTCCTATTGAATATGTACTCTCCTCATGCATACAACTTTTCAAATTTAGCAAGCCACCGCATACATTGCACATTCCATCCAAACATGCTTTGTTATAAAAAAATTGTCTAGTTGATTTTTCACAAAATATTGTCAAAATAAATTTCCTTGAAGATTTTTGTGGGACATTTATTCCACACTCCTATAACATGATGTCGATATGAAAAACATGACGTATTTTACAAAAAAATATCATAATGCATTGAAAATTCAACATGATGCCTACAACAACAAGTGGTACGTGAGTGATTGATTTTCACATAAAAGGGTTTGCTCATTTCAAAGAATCTTTGGCTAATGTTAATTTGTGGATTTTCATTCTTAAAATTAGAGAGAAATTGTGTTTGAGTCATATCTAAGAAATGTTTTGCACATGATTCACGATTACGAGAACCTATTCTTCTTTTTACTATATCTCTTCTATTTGGTGACACCCTTGTGTTCTCATTCCAAAATTTTATAATTAATTCTTTTAGAATATCAGATGTATTCTTGTCTTTTCATGAAAGTCTGCTAGAGAAAGCCCAATAGTCAATGTTATTGACTAACTCAAGACATTTACGTCTCTCTATTGCTTTCATTAGTGTTTTTCTGTTTAGCTTCAAAGAACTACTTTTTTTCTAATCAAGCATTTATTAACTATTTTATCACTTACTATACAATTAGTAAGTGCATGTTGTGTAACATTACTATCTTTGGTGCGTCTTTTGCCACCTAAAATTTGGTATGCTTTATGTATGTTTACAAAAATTGACGCATTTTGATCAACAAGATCGATGTTCTTAACCCCAAGGTCTTCATTATAGGTCTCATCTTAATTAATTTCATCAATGTAACAAATGATTGACATCTTTGTGTGTCATTTAAATTCTCAAAGTAATTATCCCAAATTCCACTAGCTTTTCTTCTTGCATTTCTTTCAAACATTTTTTAGGCATTGGTTTTATAATGTTTTCATCAATTTCAATTAAGTGAATTGGTTTTCTTCACAAAATGGAAGGAGGTGTTCTTAGAGGTGAAGATTCGTTTACAAGGTTACTTTCTTCATTCGGTATTTTCATACAAATTTCGGGGTTAACATTTGGATTCTCAGGTAAAAGTTCAACAATTGGATTCATATCAATTTCTTCATCCATACCAACATTATCATTTAATTCAATATCATTATTCATTGCAAAATCATTATTCTCTACATTTTCATTATGTATCCTCCCTCTACTTTTCTACTTCTACAACTATCAAATACATAAATATACCTAGTAGTACATACATACCATAGTCACAAGTATGATTCCAAGTAACATGTATCCAAGCCTTTTTTTTAAATTGAGCTGGTGAGGCTCATAGCTGAATCACACACAGATCATGTTTTTGCATTCATCCAGTTACTTACTCCAAGCTACCATCACATTTGTGATCCTTGATGTGTGTTTATTGAAACTCCTTTTCTCCTTTTCCATGCCCTGCCTCAGTAAAACTCTAGATATGTTGTACATTTGTTTCTTTGTGCATCTTGCTTAGCCAATAAAACATCCGTGCATTCTTGAATTGTGATGTGCAGTTGTCTGACCAAATGTAATGTTGATCGAAACTAATGTTCCTCTCATTCAAGTTCACATAAAACACTTGGAAACACCCTTATACATATTATGTTGAACATTTCCGATCATCATTGATGTAGAAATGATACTCTCTTAATATTTTTAATCTTTCTCAAGATTTTTGGAGAGTGCATGAATGCTATATGCACAAAATAAAGCAACTTGCACTAAGTTATAATATTGAGACTGAACCTCCATTTGTGGCTGCAATGTGTAATTCTTTGCGAATTCAACTACTGAAATAATAGTACCAAGTGGGAATGTGTCCTTTCTTAACTTGAATTGTTCATCCAACCATCGAGCTCTATGTGTGTGCCTTGCATACTCATAAAATATTTTCTCTCTGAATTTGACCATATATTATGATATAGGCAATTGTTTTGTAACAAGCTCATACATCTTAGATTCTTTTCCATCTTTTAATTGATATGCCACTGATTTATATTTGGTGAAATCAACCAATTCTTTTCCTATTGAATATGTACTCTCCTCATGGCTACAACTTTTCAGATTTGGCAAGCGACCACATACATTACACGTTCTATCCAAACATGCTTTGTTATAAAAAATTGTCTAGTTGATTTTTCAAAAATATTTTCGAAATAAATTCCCTTGAAGATTTTTGTGGGACATTTAATCCACACTCATGCAATAAGATGTCATTATGCAAAAACGATGTATTTTGAAAAAAACATCATAATGTATTGAAAATTCAACATGATGGATGTAACAACAAGTGGTACGTGAGTGATTGATTTTCACATAAAAGGGTTTTCTCATTTCAAATAATATTTGGCTAATGTTAATTTGTGGATTTTCATTCTTAAACTTAAAGAACAATTGAGTTTCAGTCATATCTAATAAATGTTTTGCACACGATTCACGGTTACGAGAACCTATTCTTCTTTTTACTATATCTCTTCTATTCAAGACACCCTTGTGTTCTCATACCAAAATTTTACTATATCAAATGTATTCTTGTCTTTTTATGGAAGTCTGCTAGAGAAAGCCCAATAGTCAGTGTTATTGACTGATTCAAGACGTTTACGTCTCTCTATTGCTTTCATTAGTGTTTTTCTGTTTAGCTTCAAAGCACTGCTTACTTTTCTAATCAAGATTTATTAACTATTTGATCACTTACTATACAATTAGTAAGTGCATGTTGTGTATCATTACTATCTTTGGTGCGTCTTTTTCCACCTACAGTTTGGTATGCTTTATGTATGTTTTCAATAATTGACGCATTTTGATCAAAAACATTAGATGTTCTTAACCCCGAGGTCTTCATTATAGGTCTCATATTATTAATTAATTTCATCATTTTAACAAATAATTGACATCTTTGTGTGTCATTTAAATTCTCAAAGTAATTATCCCAAATTCAACTAGCTTTTCTTCTCGCATTTCTTTTAGACATTTTGTTAGGCATTGGTTTTATAATGTTTTCATCAATTTCAATTAAGAGAATTGGTTTTCTTCACAAAATTGAAGGAGGTGTTCTTAGAGGCGAAGATTTGTTTACAAGGTTAATTTCTTCATTCAGTGTTTTCATACAAATTTTAGGGTTAACATTTGGGTTCTAAGGTAAGGGTTCAACAATTAGATTCATTTCAATTTCTTCATCCATACCAACATTATCATTCAATTCAATATCATTATTCATTGCAAAATCATTATTTTCTACATTTTCACTATGTATTTCATCCCCATTTTCTAGTACATTAGCTACATTTGATATAGCAGGATGTACCTTGCCTGCATGAAGTTTTTACATTCTCTTCAATTTATTTATTTTCATCTCTTCCAATTGCTCCGATTGTCTTGTTCTCAAGTTTCCTCTTGTCCTTAGCTCGAATTTTATCACCCATGATTAGAAAAAATCAATTAGTGGGGTAGGGGACAAAATGAAAATCATGCAAGAATGTAGAAAAATTGTAGACCAAACAAAATGAATGCGAGAATTCCCATGAAAGAGATGAAAGAGACATTGGGGGCACAATATATAAACAAAGCATAACACATACATTTTGTGCTTTTTACCTTTTCAACACATGCCTCAAGGCTTGGGATCCGGTTTGGATCCCCAACCCTGAGGCATGGACATGCAAAAATACAACAAATAACGTGTTTTTGCAAGAAAATGTAAAAATGCCACTTCCTCTATGATAAATCAAAATAAAACAATTGATTCATTTAAAAAAATCATACCACAATGTAGAGCAGAGTTTCTTCTTTCTAAAAATATAATTTTTAAATTTTCGACTAATAGAAGGTTTCCATATTATTTATTTTATAACTATGCATTTTATAGCTATTTTTTAAAGTTTAAATATGTTTATCTTTCATCATGTATCTTTTGTTTGGTCATCTAAAATGAAAAAAATTATACTAGCACAAACTAGGCATAATTCTATACATATTAAAAAAAAATCTAATTATCGATATTTTTGAGGTAGTTAGGGGAGGTGGGGGCGCACGGTTGAGCTCCATTATTTTTCAAAACATAAAATTTATGTACTAGAAAAATCATAAATAAAAAATACTTGTTAAAAAAATCTTTAAAAATTCTAACACAAACTAGATGCTCTAGCTAGCTTTCTACCAAAGGGTTTTAAAAATACTCAATGGTGCTAAAAAAATGGTGGGGGCACGAAAGTCACTCTATTATGTTTTTAATAAAAACAGGAGCACCTATTGGTATTTTAAATGTTTTACCCACTTAAAATTATCCATTTTCAATAAAATTTAGTAGCTTAGAAACTATACTCAAAATGATACGATTCATATTTATACTACATCTTCCAATTTTGAGTGTAACTATTGTGAACAACTCATACAAGTTGAAGTTTTTATTTTTCACAAAATGCGTCTACTTAGACCCCTTCCCGGCCCCCAACTTGGTGCACTTACCCCACAATAAACTCATTTGGTCATCTTTTCAATAATGTTGAGGACAAACACTACCTAGGACAAATATTACTTGAACCAATCGAAAAAATTAGGATCTACATGCATCAACCAATGCCATATCAAACTTAGGGAGAACTTGAGTTTAAGATCCAACTAAGGAGAGTTTGCTTTCACGATACCATTATTCATCATATAATATTGAGTCATAATGGTGCTTTCACATTAATGGACCATTAATAAGTGTTTTGCACAATATCATTTAAATAATATTGATTTTGGAATACTATGTTCAAGTTGAACCATTACATGCAATCTTCCATGGTTTCATTCCAAAAACATTGATAAATGGCTTAATACCTTTGAGTGGGCTAGTTTCCAATCACAAGAATGACATCAGTCAGATTTTAATGTTTTTGATAGAGCTCTACATTGGGTGTGGGAAGAAAGAGAGTGCAATTTAAAATTGGTTTTCTGGACTGAAGTTTGAAGTTACATTCGACAAGATGACGAGATGTGTGAAATTTGAAGTTAATTAATTACAAAGACATACAATAAATTAAACTTGCGTGAATTTCTAAAATAATTCCATTTCCATAGGTGGTAACAATTATGGAGAAAGAGTTTAAAGTTGAAAATACTTTGCTTGTTCTCTTTATCAACTAAAGAATTATCTTTCTTAGATTCTTACATGTTGAATTTCTGTTATATGAAATATTTTTATAAACTTCTACAAAATAACTTAAATTCAAACACCTAATACTTTAGAAACTATTAAGTATGTGGGCTAGATGGTTCAATTGTCATGGTTTAATGAAAATGGGAGCTTTGATAATTAAGAGATCTTGGCCCATGTACAACCACCTAATGGAAATGGGGAATAGTTGAAAGATTGTGGTCCATGTTCAAATTCTTCAACAAGAATAAGTTGGACCATAACTAAAATGGTCATGTGGATAGCTTGTGGATGACGTAATTTCTAAAATAATAAATGATCTAATTTCATATTGGAACAAGTGAGAAGATAACAAGTTGCGAAATTTTTCATATATTCATTCAAGTGGGATCGACAATATATAGGCTAAGTAGAGAGCTAGAAGGGAGATTAGCCAACTTGAAAGAGTTAGTAAAGAAAAGAGATAGAAAGAGAAGAGGCGAGTAAACCAGTCGGAGAAAGGTCCATAAGGATTACACCATATTTTTTATGAGTATGTGAGCTTTGTAGTCAAGCCACGCTTTTATTGTAGATTTCGTAGGAGTTTGAGATACATAAAAATATCTATGTTTTATGTGTAGGTATCTACTATGTACTATGAGAAATGGCACAGATGCCTTAAAACCACATCCTCTTGTATTCAAATTGGTATCATAGATAGGGAATAACTTTGGAAGAGATAAATTGAGGGAGTTGTAAAAGAGAAGGCTAGCAAAATGCCAAACATAAGGTATCCCGTAGACTATTGTTCTCCACTATGACAAAGTGGGTAAAGGACATCAAATAAATTAACTAATAATCACTGAGGATTATAATGACTAGGGGGTTGTGTTTGTGTGCACAAAATATAGAATCATGTCTAGACAAGTTGGTTCAAAATATGTAGTGGGTACAATAGTAGCGAGAGTGTTGGAAAGGATATTGAGTGAACTTTAGGGTGTAAGGATCAAACTATAAGTTGAGGAAGATCATAAAAGATGTATTCAAGCTCGAGGGCTCAAAGAGATGATGAAGGAGAAACTATCTCTTAGGAGAAACAAATGCTATAGATAGAGGTTATATTCTCTATTGGAAATTCCAATACAAAAGAGATGAGGTGTAGGAGGGATACATAGGAGAAAAGAAGAAGACTCGACTCATAGTTGAAATCAAAATGAGAGAGATTACATAAAGATTGTGAAAATAACATACAATGTAAGGAGTAGAAGAGGAGTCTCTTGGTACAAAGATACTAACAAATCATGTTTAGGGGGTGCTACTATAAATGTAGAAGCAAAGGAAATCACATAGTTGAATGTCCGTGATGCAAAAAAAGAAAGAAGGAAAGAAATTAAATGAATGCCAACAAATGACCAATGATAGATCAATGGGACTAAAGGATACAACCATTAACAATAGAAAGTTCTAGGCATAGATAATTAAAGAGGTGAATTGATGAAGTAAACTAAAAAGAAAAAAAAGAGCAATGCACCACTAAAACAAGTGGAAAGGTTACCAATATAAATAGTAATGATGGGTGAACAAAATCCCTAAGTGAGAGTGCAAGATCTATGGAAGAGAGCACACAAAAAGTACATAAAAGATAAAGTGTGAAAAATAAAAGCACTTGACGGAGGGTAAGGTGCTGAATATTATGAAGACACCATCGCAAGAGGAGATGCGATAGATATTTTGCACAAGGTACAAGACCAACAGAATGTGTTGCTTTGTCGTGGTGGATACCGGAAGAACTAAACACTTTGTATTGGAAGAGATGGTGTATAAGTTGGGATTAGATCACAAGAGGAATACCTACCCATACAAAGTGACCTACTTAGTGGAAGGCCAAGAAGGCATTGTGCAGGAGAAATTTGAGGTGAATAAGAAGATAAGATGATTCAATGATTGCGTGAGGTGTTATATCTTGACGATGGATGTTTGTCATGTCTTGCTAGGAGACCATGAAAATAAGCTATGACATGATCTAATATGGGAGGGAAAATATAGTGAGGGTGCATAAGAATGGTAAGAATTTCCATATTTTACCATTGTAAGAGGAAGGCACAGAAAGTGGAGTGATATTGCAATGCATAAAGAAAGTAGAGAGGTATAATACACAACAAAGAAAAAAAAATGTTTTTTGAGGACCATAGAAGAAAATATCAAAAGATGAGAAATGGGTGAAAGAGGAAGATGACATCAATTGAGAGTGCATTGTGATTTATTAAAAAAATGTGAGGAAAAGGCCAAAGAGTGCAATTGACCCGATGATAGTTTGGAAGAGTATTGCACCTAAAATAGAGGATGAAGGAAAGGATGTGAAGGTCAAGGAAGATTACCTAAGATAATAGATAAATGGGATAGGGTAGGAATGGATAAAGTTGTGTGGAATCCATGTGATAGAAACGATAAGAGAGATTACATAGCTAAGTGAAGAAGAGGGAGCAAGATTGAAAACCCTAGTTGATGGAAATGAATAATATGTAGATAAAGGAGAGCGTAATACTGGGGACACACATGCCAAAGGGAGAAGGATAAAAGAAGGTTCCCTAAAGGTGATAAGGGAAGTGTTGTTGGAGAAGGAAGTTCCAGTTTTGCACAATGAGAATAGCACAAAAGGATAATATATTCTTACATATCCTAAAGGAAAGCATTGAGAGGAGTGCACAAGTGATGGTTGTGCATTATTTGGAAGGAACATGAATAACTTGGTAGATTTATATTTCCTTGCAGGAAACAAGTGAGGAGCAACCAATGGTGAAGGTTATGGAATTGCATGGAAGAGATAGTACAATAGGAGGGATGATGGAGGAAGAGATCTACGTAAATCTACCTAGGACAAACACTACTTAGGACAAATATTACTTCAACCAATCAGTCAAAAAATTAGGATCTACATGCATCAAGCAATGCCATATCAAACTTAGGGAGAACTTGAGTTTAAGATCCAACTAAGGAGACTTTGTCTATACCCTTATTCATCATATAATATTGAGTCATAATGGTGTCTTCACATTAATGGACGATTAATAAGTTTTTTCACAATATCATTCAAATAATATTGAGTTTGGAATACTATGTTCAAGTTGAACCATTGCATGCACTCTTCCGTGGTTTCATTCCAAAAACATTGATAAATGGCTTAATACCTTTGAGTGGGATAGTTACCAATCACAAGAATGACATCGGTCAAGTTTTAATGTTTTTGTTATAGCTCTACATTGGTTGTGGGAAGAAAGAGAGTGCAATTTGAAATTGGTTTTCTAGACCAAGTTTGAAGTTACATTTGGCAATATGATAAGATGTGTGAAATTTGAAGTTAATCAATTAAAAACACATACAATCAATTAAACTTACTTGAATTTCTAGAATAATTCCATTCCCATAGGTGGTAGAAATTATGGAGAAAGAGTTTAAAGTTGAAAATACTATGCTTTTTCTATCTTTGCTGAAAGAATTATCTTTCTCGATTCTTATATTGAATTCCTTGTTATATGAAATAAAATTTTATCAACTTCTACAAAATACCTTAAATTCAAACAACTAATACTTTAGAAACTGTTAAAGTATGTGGGCTGGATGGTTCAATTTTTGTGGTTTGATTGCAATGAGAGCTCGATCATTAAGAGCTTGGCCCATGTCAACCACCTAATGGAAATGAGGAACAATTGAAGAGGATTCATTTGACTGTAAAGATTACGTAAAGATTTCGCAAATAACATGCAATGTATGGATTAGAAGAGGAGTCTCTTGGTACAAAGAGACTAACACATCATGTTTAGGGGGTGCGGGAAGTAAAGGACATCATACAGTTGATGTTCGCGAGATGCAAAAAATAAAGAAGGAAATAAATTATATGAATATCTACAAATGACCAACAACGGGTCAATGGGACTGAAGGATAAAACCATTAAAAATAGAAAGTTCTAGGAAGAGATAATTGAAGAGGTGAACCAATGAAGTAAAGTACAAAGAAAAAATAGAGAAATGCACCACTAAAATAAAAGAACTCGATGAAGGGTAAGGTGCTTTGAAGATTATGAAGACACCATCGCAAGAAGAGATGTGATAAATATTTTTGCACAAGGTACAAGTCCAACGAAATGTGTTTCTTGGTCATGGTGGATAGCGGAAGAACTAAACACTTTGTATTCGAAGAGGTGGTGTATAAGTTGGTATAAGATCACAAGAGGAATACCTACCCATACAAAGTGACGTACTTAGTGTAAGGTCAAGAATGCATTGCGTAGGAGAAATGTGAGAATATGTGAGGTTCATGATTGCGTGAGTGCTATATCTTGACTATGGATGCTTGTCATGTCTTACTTAGGGAGACCATGACAATGAATGTGAAATTCTTTAAGATGGGAGGAAAATATAGTGAGGGTGCATAAGAATGGTAAAAATTTCCATCTTTTACCATTGCAAGAGGAAGTCACAGAGTAGTGGAGTCATATGGCAATGCATAAAGAAAGTAGAGAGGAATAATACACAACAAAGAAACAAAACGTTGTGTTGAGGACCATAGAAGAAAATCTCAAAAGTTGAGATATCGGTGAAAGAGGAAGATGATATGAATTGAGAGTGTGTTGCGATTCAGAAAAAAGAAATGTGAGAAAAGGCCAAAGAGTGCAATTCAACTTGATGATAGTTTGGAAGAGTATTCTGCCTAAAATAGAGGATGAAGGAAAAGATGTGAAGGTCAAGGAAGATGACCTAAGATCACAAATAAATATGATAGTGTAGGAATGGATAAAGTTGTGTCAAACCCATGTGATAGAAACGATAAGAGAGATTACATAGCTAAGTGGAGAAGAGGGCGAAAGATTGGAAACCCTAGTTGAGTGAAATGAAGAATACGTAGATAAAGGAGAGTGCAACAGTGGGGACACATTTCCAAAGGGATAAGGATAAAAATAAGGTTCCCGAAAGGTGATAAGGGAAGTGTTGTTCCTAAAGGAAGTTACGGTTTTACACAATGAGAATAGCACAAAAGGAGAAGATATTCATACATATCTTGAAGGAAATTATGGAGAGGAGTTCACGAGTGATGGTTGCACATTATTCGGAAGGAATAGTGAGAGGTAGACGAGATTTCCTTGTAGGAAACAAGTGAGGAGAAACTAATGGTGAAGGTTATGGAATTGCATGGAAGAGATAGTTCAAAAGCGGGGATGATAGAGGAATAAATCTACGTAAATCTCATAAAAGGAGGTGAAGAGGAGGTCACAAAGGGAAATACACACAAGAAGACTACATTTTCAAAGCTAACACAAAAAATAGAAGGTCTTGTGATTGGAAAGAACGCCATGGTGCGAAAAAATGAATATGCAAAGAGGAAGAGGATGAGCTTGTAGAATAGAATTCATATAAGGAGTGTGTTGAAGAAATAAGGGATATGATGCACAAGATAGTTAAATATGGCCAAAGATACATAAAGGAAGAAATGGATATCTAGAGACTAGTTGATCATGACCTAGTGTTGCGTAGGTCAAGTAAAATTGGAACGAAATCCTACTGAAAGGAAAAATGGGCCGGAGGACAAGTAGCATTTAGAAGAGTAGATGCGCTGAAAGTGCTAGCCCATGGAAGGGAAAGGCCAAAAACAAAAGGATGTTAACCTTGGGAAGGATGGTTGGTTGAAGGTGGGAATAAACTCACAAATGAGTGAAAGCTATTACAAAAGAGTTGTAGAAATATATGGATGGCATAACAAATCGAGAGAATAAAATGAGTCAATTTTAAATAGGGTAATAAAGTTATTCTTCATGGTTGATATTGAAAAGAAAATAGGAAGAGATAGGTTTTTCGAGAGAGTGTCTACACACTTAGCATTGGCTTGGTATATTAAAACTATCAACTCAACATCCACAAAATTTTGGCATCCCATCATGGATACAAAGTTCATTAAGAAAGATTATGAGATTTTGTGGTAGTAGGGCAGCAAGGAAGAAACCTATAGCTTAATTGCATGTGTTTATGGTCTATATTTGGACATAGTGTTGTGTTCACAAATGATCATAGTTGAGTTTGGTGATCATGCAACAAGTTATAATCTTGAGTTTTGACTATAGTGGCTATTTTAGGAAACCTAGACACAACTCCTTGGCCCATAAATAGCACCTACAATAAAAACTCAAGATTACAACTTCTAGCATGATCACCAAACTTAACAATAGCATGCAGACTAAAACAATTTTGGATCTTTAGAATAAGTGTTTTTCTATATTAGTTGTATGTATGGCTTAGTATGACCTTGTCCCATCTACGAGGTTATAAATATTTTTGTAAATCTATTTATTATGTATTGTGTTCATCTTGAAAATTTTTAAGCTATGTATTGTGTTTACTTAATTATTTATATTTTTGTTATGTTTTTATTCCAATTAAGAGCTGACATTGAAACTTATGATAAATTAAAGAATGAAAGTTGAATAAATACATATGTATGATATAAGAAGGCAGTTTGATCTAATTTTATGTGTGTTAAATTAGACGTGCTTGGGCAATATATGAAACATTGCATGAATTGAAAGTTAAATTGTAATTTTGGATTAAATTCTATGAATTCGATTGGATTGAACACACCATTATCTTAGTCATTCTTGTGATTCCTAAATTCTAAGGAACAAACTTAATTTGTGATTATAGTTTAATCTTATGTATACAAGAATTTTCATCCCCTTAGACTTTTGGCTAGGATTTGTGAGAATTTAAGTTGTGTGCCAAGTTTTTTTGAATTTTGTTTTCTATCATATAAGGTTGTTGTGTTTTCTCTTAGTTGTTTCAAGATAGGATGAGATTTTGAAATTATTTTCTACCTTACCCTTCTCTCCTTTATAGTTTATTCATCGGGTATAATTTAGTGTAGGTTATCTTATCCAAAGTCTACTTGTCCCTAAAGAGGTAACAAAATTCACTTAGTTCCCATTGAACTATACGGTCACAATTTTCCATACCTTGGGTCCTATTTCCAGCAAGGGTCTTAAAATGAGTGGGATTATGCAACATTCCTTATTTTTTGGTCTCGACACAGGGTGTATTGATCAAGTTGAGTGAAGCCTGGGAGATCGAAAAATTTATTGGGATGATAGTGTGAAGGTTTTTGAAGATCAACCTTCCTTAAAGTCCTTACTTTCGTAGGCTAGATCAACTTTGTAGTAGTGCAGATTCTACGATGGTCCATTGAAATAACATAAGAGTGATACCAATGTTGTTGATCTAGGGAATGCCTATTAGATTGTGCAAATGTGCTGATGTATAATCCGTATGTGACCAAAAACAAACAAGAGTGCCACAATGAAAAGGTAATCTTGAGGGACTCTGCTTGGATTCATCAAAGTGTCAATCTACACACATAACCCTATCTGAAGCTTAGAAGAGTGAAACTTCCAAGTTACACTGATAGAAGTGTCCAAAGGGAAAAAATGAAGAATAGAAACTCCTCAATCATTTCTTGATAAATATACTGAATTGGATTTACTTCCAAAATCCTTGCATCATGTGGTTGATATTATCGTCAGACATGTTGAGTGATTATCCAAGTGTGCAAATCATCATTATTTGCATGTATTCAAACCCCAACTCCACATTTTTTTTTGAGAGGAACTATTATTTCTCATTACCCGAGTTTGGAAATATAAATTTTCTCATAAATGTTCCAAGGGAGATTGATTTTGACTAAGAAAGTGGGCTCAAACGAAACTATTGTTCTCATATAATTGGAAAAATAAGTTTTGATGTATAGAGATATATCAAGTTTAGCAATTAAAAGATGAGAACCCTTGCCTACATGGGATAGCCAATGTATAGAGGAGATGTGACATGCGGCCAACCTATTTTTTAAAGGATGTGGGTGGTAGTTGGTGACAACGTTTGATGACTCCCTAATACACCTACAAAGTCACACAACAAGATGAAAATTGTTAGTGTTTCATCTATTTTTTCAATGATCTTAATGGCATCTATATGCAACTTCTCTCTAAGAGTTTACAACTGACTAATGGAGTATTACAAAATTCTATGGTGTCTCCCTACAGACCTATCCTAGACTAGACTGTGTGCTCATAAGTATATTCAACAACCTCGGTTGGGGCTCTGCTTCATTGTTTCTTAACTTCCCACACTTTTCTCTACCACCTTTTCCTCTCTTTTAACTTTGATAAACTCATCCTTATCATATGTGAAATCTCCTCGCTTCTCTCTTTGTGTTGGCTCTTTCTTCCTACTTAAATTTGAATTTTGAACTTGAGTTAATTAATGGTATGAGCCATAGAGACATGAGACCAAGCAGCATTAAATACACTCATATAAGAAAAAAAGAACTTTGTGAAGAAAAATACAAATAAGGATGCCAAGACATTGAGGTACTTTCATAATGCAATAAGCCGATTCAATTTTTCCAATGAAAGCAGACTTAGCTACACATTCCAAAGAAGTATGGAATATTTTACAAAATGTCTATCAAGGTTGTGTCAAGATGAAGCTAGTTAGATTATAGATGTTAAGTGAAACTCTGCTTAATGAAGTGTAATGCCCCTCCCATTACCACCTCTCGATTGTAATTGTGTGGGCTCAAGTTGGCCCTTGCTTTGAGTGAGTTTGTTGTTCTAATGTCGTGCTTATGATATGGATGATTCGTAAAATGAAACAATTAAATGCAATGTAAGAAAAATAGTACTACCTTTCTAAAATTAGAATATTAGACATTGATGAAGGATAAAAGTAATTGTATGGAGATCTATCTTCATATCTCATTGCTCCTTTAAGGACAAGACTACAATCATCTATATTTAAGAAAGCTCTAAAATTCAAGCTTCGTGATACTTTATTTCTAGTAGGAGTCAAGCCTCGGTAACACGAGTTAATACCACCTCCGTGGATGAAGAGCCTCCCCTTCGTCGCGTTATTGTTTTCGTCCTAGTGGAGGGCTCGATGGACGTTCATAGCCTCTTTCCATGATTGTAAAATATTGGTAGCATTTAAATTAATAATTTGCAATAATAGTAAAATAATAAGGGTAGTTTTGAAGTGTGCTTTCACGAAGAAATAATAATAACCCTTTGGAACTCTTGAGGTGCCTTCGAGCTTGTGTGGTGACGTCATTATTCTTACGATCCTTTAAACTCGAGAGTATTTGCAAATCTTGAAGTTTGAAATATATATATGTATAGGCATGTATAATGTTAAACGTCGATCTAACTAAATTTCATTCCAATATCAATAAAAGGACTCCGCATAATTTCCACATGAGGAAACTAACGCATTAGGTGAGTGCTTTAATGGGAACGTGTTAAGGTTTTGGTTAAAGTGAATTTTAAAATAATAAAACAATAACGACAATAAGTTATTTTAAATGTTTGAGAAAATTGAATGATTTAAATCATTTGAAATTTAAGATGTTAACAATAAAGAAAAAATGAAAAGAAAGAAACTATCAAATACTCTTAAATCCCTCAAAGTTTTGTTGGAGCGAGTGCCAACCTCAAATCAAGAAAGAATCAATAAATTTTTTGGTTAATATGAGATTTCATCGGTGAGAGAATTTTTGGTCTGTGTGTTGATGAATAAAGAAGGATTCTAGGCAAAGGATGGTTTTGTTTGAAGTTTTCATGGTGTGAAAGCTGAGTGGAGTAGCAGACTTGGATGCAATTTGTCTTCCCTATTTTTCTCCAACAAATTAAGCACAAACCTTATGAAATAATATGCACCTGGATGTCTTTAGCTTTGTCATAGTCCTTGTGGTCATGAAACTCTGTTATAACTTTCTCTTCACCATTTTGGGCCTGGTTCGATTGATTTCGATAGATTTTAGCACCTGAATTTAATCCTCCTCTTGTGTGCCCTGAATTTTGGGTATGGTTTTTTTCAGCAAATTCATAGTATAGTCTTTAGCTGGAATGCAAAGACCTCTTTGGCCATGGATAGTTTAGATAATTTGGAACGCCTCAGAGAAGACTGGTTCAACCCCTACATCAGGCGTGGAAACTGTTTGATAAAATGCTTGAAGCTGGGTATGCACAAAACAGAAATTTTTTGTTTTAAAAAAAGAGAGCGTTGGAAGTTTAAAAGCAAAAGCAAATGCATTTTTGCCGATGCACCCCATAAATTTTTGCTGGTTTACCAAAATGGGAATTCGACAAGGCATGTGACTTGTTTGACAAATTGTCCAAGAGAAATGAGTCAAAATTTTGGTATGAATAATGTGGAAGCACAAACACGACACGTGCACAGTTGAAAAAATGTCTCAAAATAATAAAGAAAAATGAAGTCATGTTTCACAAAGTTTGGGGTTCTGTCAGCTCTGAGTGTTTCCTTGTATATAGGGGAATAGGTAGGAATTTGTTCCCTTGTGTGTTTGAGTCTTGAAGATGGTTTTCAAATGTTGATTTCGAGCAACTTGTCTAAATTTGACATTTTTGGAAACTTGTGTCTAATTGGTGAAAACTGTCATATGACCTTATCCAAGCAAAATAACGATAGAGAAACCTTGTAAAAATGAATACAAGACTTTCAGAACTTTTTTTTGACACTTGCTTGAAAAGAAATTGATTGTGAAAAATGGTGTTATCTCTCTCCTTTATCTCTCTCATTGGCTTTGCAAACGAATTGAAATCGCATTGCATTTTTTACTCTCCTTTGAAGTGTGTTTAATATAGTTTCATTATTGTTAGAAAACTCCAAAAATCGTAAATTGTGCATGATTGTAATTTGATGAAATGTCACCAAGCTGTTGTCTTGACCATGTGGTGGTTCTTTGATACGTGGAACAAAAAAAAACAAATGGTAGCGTTCATCGGAGTTTTTGTAATACATTATCGTTGAAATATACATGTAATATTAAATAGATGTATCAACACTATGTTTATAATCATGAATGTTATTTATGGATTATCGTTGAAATATACATGTAATATTAAATAGATGTATCAACACTATGTTTATAATCATGAATGTTATTTATGGATTATGTTGTGATGAGTGAATATTGTAGTGTATTGGTATCCTGGGGAAAACATGCATTCTATTTTAGGGATGATTTTGATTATAGGTATATATCTTGCTAATGGTGTAGATGTACATTTTAACTAGAAATGAAATGAACATGTTATAATTGTGCTCTATGTGAATGAAGTGATTTTGTATTCTTGGTGTGTTACTAAAATGCCCGAACACTCAAAAGTAATGAAACTACCTTATTTAAGAATGGTTATGGTTGACCACCTTTAGGAGGTTATTATTTTAAATTCACCCAACTGACCCCAATTTATCAACCCTTGAGAAGGTTACCCATCCGAGCATTGGGTTATTATGTTTCGTTCACCTTGTTGGGTTTAAGTGAAGTTTTGATCTCTAGATGTTTCTCAAAGGGATTGTCTTATTAATATGCGTCTTAGTGTTAGATACCACTTGATATTTTCTTTGAGATATGCCTTGAAACAAATCTTCTCATGTGTTTCTAGAGGCTTAGTAGTACTTTTTAGGCATGAATGTCAAAAGGATTTCTTATGTTCATGGAAGTATGCATGTTATTATAGTTAAGGATGCAATACCCCTTTGTGATATGATTGATGTATTGTATATCAACGTTTTTAGATGGTTGCCTTTTATGCTAAGGCTCTGGGAAGGACCAATCTTTGTACGTGTACGAGATCATAAGAGCAATAAGGAAAGTAATGTTGATTCTTGAAATGTGATCAAGTTTACTTTGGCAAACTATAAAGTTAGGTGGTATCTCACTTAGTACCTCTAATAAAATCCTAACCCTTTTACATCCAAACAATATAAAACGACAAGTGAAACTTAGAATTACCTTAAACTTAGTTAGGCGTTCTTTTGTTGTGAAAGTTCTTATGAATTTCTCCATGTGAGTTCGAGTATTCAAGCAACTTAATCTCTTGTCTAGAAAACAAAACTTATGGCACATAACTATTTTGGAAACGATATTGATCGATGATTGAACCATAAAAACTAAAAGTGTAGGGAAAATATGTGTTTAGCTGATACGAAACTCTAGTTGGAGACCAGAGCTAAGAGACTTTCACATGTGAGCTATCAAAATGATAGTAATAGATAAAAGAACCCAAATAAGTGTATTTGTTATAAGTTAATTCTAAAATGAAATGAATAATTTGTAGCCTTGTGAATGAGATTATATATTTGCATGTTAAGTTCTCTACAAACCATTAAAGCTGAAAATGGAAAAATGAATATGACAAAGATTTAACCATGAAAATGTAATATCGTGAAAAGTTCCAATTCATGAAGCTCATGTTGTGGTTGGGTCGCGGTTTCATTATTGCTCGTGTATATAAGTGTGGCATTGGTTTACATCCCATGTCATCTTGCTAATTACATGTCCTTCATGTTCATGTATTTATATTGCAAGTGGTTTCATACAATCTCTTGTGAGTCTTCTTGGTGTCGCATAGTTGTATCAAGCAAAATGAATGTAAAAAAAAATTAACCTGGTATTTTGGTCATGTGTTTGAGTCCCACATGGGTGGGCACTACATGAAGTAATCAAAATCCATCAATGATTGCTCATAACGACAATGACCATAGTAAATAAAATTAGGATAAATGGAGACATTACTAAAGATCATAGGATCATAAAGAGGGTATTGAGGAGTCTCCCAATCATATTTTATCATGTTTTTATCGCAATGGACTTTGTCATTTCTTCTCCTTCGAGCCTCTGGTTCTTTGACACTATTTCCTCCTTCCTCGGCCATGCTATTCCATTTTAGAGTCTTCCTGCAACCTGTTTGCTGGATTTGAAGCATGGGTTCGTTCGACGACCTTTTCAATTTCTTCTTGTACGGGGTTGGTTGATCTTTCGCAGGCCCTGCCACTCCATTATAGACTCCCTCTATTTCATGATCACAGGATTTGAATGTGATTTCTCCGGTTTCTTTTGTGCGGAGTTGTGGCTGACCGTATTTTACCGGGGGGTGAAATATAGATAATAATACCAACCCAAAACTTTTGAAACCTGACTTCCAAAGAGGGGAATCTTGAGGGCGACACAGTTGTCTCTTTCTGGGGATGACTTGATAGAGGAACGAGGCAAGATCAAGAACCATAGAAAAACTTAGGGAAAGTAGACCAATGCCTTATCCATTGGGCAAATAGAGTCAAAGGCTAACCAACAGAAGAAAAAACACACGAAAAGAAAAGAAACCAAAAAGGAAGAACAAAAACAAAACACAAAGGAATGAACCAAAACCAAAACACTACACAAATTATACGAAGGACGCCTAGTCACCTAGGACTTGAACAACTTCGAGATACTACCCACTATAAGGAAGTGGGAGAGGGAACCATCCATGTAATCCAAATAGAATGAATTTTCTCTTTTGTCTAATTTTAATAGGACCGAGTGGGAATCAAACTTACCATGACTTCCTCATGGCTCATGCCTTTTGTCCCACAGAGAAAAATGTATCCCACCTAAAAATCTCTTCTGATTTTTTTTTGTCAAATGAGCTTTCACCTTCAATTGATGAGTGATATCCTATCAAAAAACCTTCGACTGTCTTCATCTAGTTTTGGAGATACATGATCCTCTTGTCCAGGAACTGCTGAAACTTGAATCTTCAATGGTTTTCATTAAGTGCAAGGCTGGTAATTCCAATGAGGGTAATTGGGCTTCCACCATACACCACTTGAAAAGGGGACATCCCAATTGCTCTTTTGGGTGTAATTCTATCTGCCCGAGAGAGAATCATGAGTTTCTTGTGCCAATTCCTCTGAGAATCATTTACAAGCTTCTAACTATGTTTACCAAGTTATTGTTTGTTGATTCTGCCTATCCATTCCCTTGGGGGTATTAGTCTGAAGAATGAGCAAGTGAGATTCCATACCCATAGTAGAAATCCATCATCTCAGCAAAAGAAAATTTGGAAGCATTATTAGTCACAATTTTGTTTGGTACCCCAAACCTTATCAAGATGTTCTCCTTAATGAAATTACAAACTACCTCATAAGTAGTGCTTTTGGCTGGGATGGCTTCCACCCACTTGGTGAAGTAGTCTGTGGTAGTCAACACAAGGGTATGTCCAAAGACTTTGGAAGGTGGGTTAAGAGTTCCAATGAAATCTAATCCCCACTGTTGAAAGGGCTCATCAATCACTACTGGCTTTAGTGGCAAAGCAGCTAACTTGGGTCTTCCAGCAAATGTTTGACATGCTTCACATTTACCAACCCATTTTTATGCATCTCTAAATAGAGTGGGCCAATAATAACCAGCACAAAGTATTTTATGAGCTATTATAACAGAGGAGAAATGACCTCCAAAATCCTAGTCATGAAAAATAGAGAACAAATTCTTTTGTTGTTCCTTGTCTACGCACTTCAAAAAGCTTCCATCTATGCCTCGTTTGAACACAAAATTTTCCCATAACACATATCATGCAGACCTCATTTTGATGGCTCTCTTCTCTTTGGCATTCAAGTGAGGTGGACACTCTCCATAAGTCAGAAAGTGAGCAATGTCGGCATACCATACATCCGTCAGTGAGGAACAAAACAACAGGGACACATCAACTCCATCTTTGGACAACTCCTTAGCAGCTCCCTCAACAATGAGTTCACACAGGCCCTTACCCCAAATCAGCTTTGTTGGCCTGATGTCAAGATCATACTCTTGCACCTTTTCTACCCAATTACCTCTCTTGGTTCCAAATTCTTGCTGAGTAAGAATGGATTTGATTGTTGTATTAGGCACCAACACCACATAATGAGAATTAAGGATGTAAAACCTAAACTACTTTATAGCTTTGACGACTACAAAAGCATGTTTCTCCATCATGGTGTACTTCAGCTCATGAGTTTTCAAGACATAACTCATGAATGCAATTGGGAGCTCATGGTCTTCAGAATCCTTCTGACGTTAGCACATCGGCCAAGGTATTCTCTATGACATAACAATAGATAATGAAATCCTTGCTAAAATCAGGGCATGCCAAGATGGGAGTCTTTGCAATAGCTTTCTTGATGCCTTCAAATGCTCCCTTCCCTTTAGAGGACCAACCAAACGTTTTTTTTCCTTTCATCATTTGAGCAATTCTCATAGTCAACTCTGCAAAATCAGGAATGAATCTTCTCAGGAAGTTGATCTTACCAAAGAAGGAGTGCACACCCTTTTTACTTGTGGGAAGAGGAATCTGATAGATTTCTTGGACTCTCTCTGGATCGATCTTGATTCCTTCCTTGGAAACAATGTGCCCCAACAATTTACCTTCAGTGACACAAAAGACATATGGATTTTTGGGATTTAAAGAGACTCCATGTTCTCTGCACTTTTGGAGGATTGTTTCAAGGTGCTGAAAGTGATCTACCCTGGTCTTGGAAAACACATTCAAATCATCAAGGTATACAACAATGCATTTTCCCTTTAGGTTGCCAAAAGCCAGGTCCATTGCCCTCTGAAAAGTGGCACCAACATTGATAAGACCAAAAGGCATCCTCTTGTAGGCAAAGGTGCCCCAAGGTGTAGTAAAAGTAGTCTTATGCTGATTTGCAGTATTGACTTCTACTTGATTATACCTTGAGAATCCATCCAACATAGATAGCATCTCTGAACCTGTGAAAACTTGCAATACTTGATCCATCATGGGGAGAGGATAGTTGTCTTTCAAGGAGCCTTATTCAAATTCCTAAAATCAACATAGATCCAAATCTCACCATTCTTCTTCTTGATAGGTACAATGGTGGAAATCCACGTTGAATGATGTATAGGAAGATGATCCTTTCCTTCAACAACTTCGATCTCTTGGAAAATGGTGTCGGCAATTTTAGGATTATATTTCCTTTGTTTACGCTTGAATGGTTTGATCCGATGCTTAAGAGGAATGAAATGTTGCATTTCTTTAGGTGAAAAGCATTAAGATCATCATAAGAGTAAGCGAACATCAACATACCTTTTCAAAAGATTCACCACCTTCTTTTTCTCTTCTGAGTGCAACATTTTCTGATATTGACCATTTTGGGATCATCAAGACTTCCAATATTCACTTTCTCGAGTCTCGGATTGTGAGCTCCTTGGGAAACTTTAGACTTCATATATCTATCATGTTTATCAAAAATATCCTCCAAACTCACTAGCCCTTTAGGAATTTTGTTGCCTTTCAGCTTGATGCATCCATCTTGATCCATCTCTTCTTTGACATCTCCTTCATTTGATGACACACACTCTCTAGGTTGATTGTCACTTCCTTCAAAGTACAGCTTATCAAAGTTGTCCTTAAGCTCCAAAATGAGAGCAAGTGTTGATCATCATTAAAAACCTGGTTATTTGCATTATTTATGAATCATCTCAATGGTAAATTTTTCTGAGAGAAATCCGGGTGAGGAATCAACAAAGATCCGAGAGAGATTAGAGAATCAACTCTAGTGTTCTTTTCTCTTGGCACGGATTCATGGAGAAAGCATCAAGAAATTCAATGGAATCCCAAACAATATTTCTATAATGTTTTAATCTCTAGTTCTTGAATTGATAAAGATCTCGACTTGTTTCACAATTAGCTCGCATCACCACGAGGACAAAGATTCTTCACTCCCATTTCCTTAGCCATATTCAATCAAGTATGAGAGATTTTATTCAGTTGTATTATTTGTATTTTCAAAGTGAATCTTGAATGAAAATGGATGAATCTTCCCTTCTGGAGAAGTCAGCACCACACCAGCCCCAGAACTAGCTGAAGAGCAGCTTCCATCAAATTCCAGATTCCAAATGCCATTAGGGTCATGAATCACCCCTTTAGGAAGTTTTGCCTCATCTTCTCATGATCATATAGTCCCCATGCCCAATGTCTACATATAGTATTTGTGCTTTAGGATCATCTATCTTTTGCACAATATATTTAGTTTGTTTCTCAGGTAGCAACTTCTTCATTTTTCCATTGACACGGATCAAAGCATGTGACCAATCCATCTGAATCTCACCCCCAACCTCCTTACAAAAATTCCTACTTATCAACATGCCATAGGAAGGAGGGATATCGGTTACAAAATAGTGGCAAGACCCTTTTCTTTGGCAAAGCAACAAAAGTTACCCATGCATCCTTAATTCTCCCAACCAAAGGCACTTTTCTACTCTCCATGGAATAGCGGAGCCAAAGGCATGTGTTCTTATCGGGCCCAAAGCATGAGCTACTTTTGTAAGGCATTACATTGTCGATGAGCTCTGAGTCTATGACATATTTTGAGTTTATGGCCAGCTATGAGGAGAGTCACATAGAATGGTTCAACTTTCTCATTAGGGGAAGTGACTGCAACCATAAAGCTTGGTTGAGGTGAGGAAGAGGGAGTGGGAAAAGACCCTTAGAAGTATTGGATGAGGCTTTGGATTTGGAATTGATAAAGTCTACCATTTTAGCAAAAACTTTTGGATGGGTTTGGTAAAATTTTTGCCTTTGAAATTTGGATTTTGGTCTTTTTTAGGTGATCAATGATATCAAAAGATCCAGAGGTGGATGGGGCATCACTACTAGGAACTTGAGAGACTTTGGATTTATCATCTTTAGGATTTGAAGGACAAGGAGTTTGGGAAAAAAATTAGTAGAAGGAGGATTAGTATTACTCACCTTTTGTGTGGAAGCAGTGGGAATAGGAGCTCCTCTTCTGGAAATCATTGGAATAGTTGTAGGAAACTCCTTGGATTTTTTTGTAGGCTGCAACACTTTTTCTTTCTTGTTTGTTTGCTCTCGAGTCATGACAACATATGAATCACTATTCATCTCTGCTACTCTTTCATCGTAATCATCTTCATCATCCACACCTTCAGTGGCGAGGAAATGAACCCAAGAATCACCAGACTCCTCCATTTCTTCATCAACTTCCTCTTCTTTCTCATCATAGAGCCCATTTTCTTCCTCATCACTAGGCTCAAGAACCTCACAAGTAGCATTGACAAGGACATCTTGAGGGGTGGACCTTCAATGGCCAACCTGGTTTGAGAAGAGGGCAAGTGGTTCCTAGGATGAAAGTTCTTCCTTGGAATGTCTTGGTAAGGAGCATGTTGAGCCAATTGTTTCTTGATAGCTATGAGGTCATTGGAAAGCTTCTATACCAACTGATCTGAGTTGGATCCAGGAGAGGAGGAAGAAAAATATGCTTTAGACTAGGAGGGTTCTCTTTTCAACTTACCAGACATGATTAAATCATCTTCAACACTGATAGCCAAACATTGATCAACATCCAGAGTTGCAAGATTAGCTCTCCTTAGTGCATAGCTTATTTCAGGTAATTGAGCATTGAGGAAGAAGCACTTTTGAATTTGATCCAATGGACGAGTGTTCTATGGGATTTTATGAATGAGCTTGTTGAATGGCGATTATAAAAATACTTATTTTTTTATTATCGGTAAATGAGGGTTAAGGGGACCCTACCCCATACAAAGGATGGAGAAAAAAATAAGACAATGAAGAACAAATGAGGCTGCCTCTTCTAGTGGCACAAAGAATCCAAACCAACAACAACAAGAAAACTAATAAAAACATAAAACCAACACCCATCTCAAACTTTTGATCCCTTCCCTTTGGATCTTAAGCTGCATCTTAAGGGGATAGATAGTCCCTTTCTTTTTCCTACTCATAACAGTCCAATCCTCTTCCGTATTTGTATTTTCATTTTCATTTTCATTAATATGGATTGGGATCAAAACTTCGATCTATAGCTTGAGATTTTGGGACCCTATAAATAATCCACATCATTCTTTCTACCTTCTTGCACTTCCACCTTTTCTGGATCAACCAAATTATTAGATTCGAGTCTGAATCACAATCAGATGGATCATTCACAACTAGGTTTCTAGGATTAAGATTCTTCCACCATGAGCTTCTATCTTTAACATTTTTCTTACCATGTGACAATCTGAAGCTAGATGGTCAAGAGAAAAGAAATTTCTACACCTAAAGGGAAACTCTTCGTAATTTAATTTTGTAACCAAGTTCTATCCTCCACTTTGAGTTCAATAGTGGTAGGAAATCAACAAAAGTATCCATATCAACCAAGATTCTAGCATACTTTGTGTGCTCAAAATCATCAGTTTTTTGGATCAATAGCCAAACATTTCCCTAAAGTGTTACCAATAGCAGTTAAGAAACCTTTTAACCAAAATTAGAGGGGTAAATAAGGTTGTCAAGATCCATACCGGCTTAACTTTGAAAGTATTAGACATCGGGTTGAACATAGAGAACCAAAATTTCATCAATAACATATGGGATTCAAAATGGAGCATCTGTACGGAGGTCTATGTAGTTGAGCATCTGCATATATAGACACCTAACTGCATGTGCAACCGAGTGATATTCAAATAAGTTTATGGGAAAAGGTTATTCAGGAAGTAATCAACTACACCAATTACGGATGGGCGTTTATAAAAAAATCTATATATATATATATATATGTCGGTTGTATGAAAATAATGCGGACATGGAATTTTCATGGAGGTCTATGTAGTCGAGAGTCTGCATATGTAACATATACAGACACTCGACTGCATGTGTAGTCGAGCATCTACATATATAGACACCCGACTACATGTGCAACCGAGCACATGCAACTAGGTGTCTATATATGTAGGCACCCAACTGTACATGTTGTCGAGCATTTGTATATGCAGACACCTAGCTATGCATGTAGTTGGGAGTCTACATATACAACCACCCGGATGCACATGCAACTGAGCATCTGTATATGTAGACGTCTAGCTATACATGTAGTTGAGTGTCTACATATAGAGAGTTGGGTGCTGGGACAAAACTTAATTTTCTCATCATATATACATAACAAAAACTATAGGAGAATCTTTAAAAATGTTATTTCAATAAGTTTTTAATTATTACTTCTAAGTTAGTGTTATTGCGAACACATAATAATTTGTGAGGTGAATGATTAGGAGTGAAAATTTTACTTTCGAAAATCATTCACCTCCCAAATTAGTATATATTCTCAATAACACGGCTTAGAAATAATAATTAGAAACTTATCGAAATAACATTTTTCATATATATATGACATTGACACGTGTGTCAAATAATCAAGGTAAATCTTAGTTTGGAAGAAATGTAATTTACCATGTATAATATGATATGTGGTCTTCATTACACCAATAGGATTACAATGGAATAAACAACCCACAATTATGTGTAAGAGAGCATCATTAATGGTTTAGTATTTTTTCATACATTTTTACAATGTTACGCGGGGACATGTCCCCTAGATTTTGGTGACATCCTGGGCGTCCCAACATTTCAGGGACTTAGGGACTTGGAGGGGATGTCCCAATTTTTTTAAACCTTTCAAAAAAATTCTGATGTTTTTACTTGAACAAGATGTTATTTTTACCAAAAGCATCACATTATAATCTTGAAAGTACCTAAAATATATTAAATATATTTTAAATCCCTAAATATCATTGAAAAGTTAAAATGTTAAAATATTAATTTTTATGTATTATTTTCAAATTCGTCCCCTACCATCCCCAAAATTTTGGATTTTTTTTTCCGTCCCGAAAACCCCATCCCTCTGTACCCTCATTCCCCCATCTCCGAGGCCTAGGTAACTATGCATTTTTATTTCTCATAACCATGAAATGAATATAAACCAGCCATGTCTAAGTTTCCTGGCCACAATTTGATTTGAAATGTGGGAGATTTGTCTCTAGAGTCGTCGGTAAAATAACACAACATGATGAAATGAATGAATTCTCCTTAGGGATAATGCTATATGTTTATTTACGGTGTTTAGACAAAACTTGAAATGGAATATTACCTAGCAAATGATAACTTACAAATACAAAACACACAATAAAGAGACATAAAAAATTCAGTTTGATGCATCCATTATTTAGAGCGAAAATATGTCATATATATGTAAAGGAGAGAAATACAAAATAATATGAATATGCATCACATGCTTTTATTTCCTAAGGATTATAGCTTCCCCAAAACATCAATTGTAAATACCTACACCATAAAAATATTAGTTTATTATTCACTTTAAATTTATCATAAACACACAATATCATGGGATCTACTACACAATTCCCCTATGGGATGCCAAATCTCTTTACTACTCACTCTTTTACAAATGACGACATTGATACTCAATTTATTTCTAGCACACAAATTACACATGGTTGACCATCCTAATACTCAAACTATTTATATCAAAGTACCTATCATCCAACATGAAGTTCATAGATTAAACGTCATCGTACCAAATTCTATATTTTGAGTGAGGATAGAATAACTATCAACAATTTTTATATGTTCCATTCACAAGTAATCGCATCCAAACATTTAGACTAGAATATTCTAAGGAAAACATGTTTGTTTCAGATATCTATTTTAAATAATAATAGTCACCACTTCTCTAAATGGAATAACATGGACCATAGAAAATAAGTATGCTTACTCAAGTTTAATAAATGCCAATAGTAAGAGTAAATCCAATGTTACTATTGTCTTATACACATGATAGCTGATACAAAGATAATGTCCAATCCATTAGCTTCCTATAAGACATTATACACTTACCAAATGTTGCCTCTGTCACATAGAATAATCAAATATATTTATTGTTAGAAGGCATGGATTAAAAAAATCATGTCATGTAGGGCTTGGAATACAAGAGAGCATTGAAATTCATGTCAAACTTATATGATGTATTGAAATTCATGTCAAACATATATGATGTATTGTTAGTGAGTATATCCATTAATTATTTATTTACATGTTTGATTTTCATAGCTTTTTGAAAAATAATTCAAAAAGATAATTTCATGTTATTGAATAATTCAAAGATGGTTTTGCGGCTTCAAAAATATGAATAAGAAAAGACTAGGCATGAGAGCCAAATGATTGATTGTAGAAGGAAACATCTATGAAAACCATTCCCAACCGATATAAAAATATTGTTGCCAGACCAACCTAGTCTTCAATGGATGAGTTCATATTTAGAAAATCTTAATGCCATCAATTGAAGGAAAATTACACAAGAAGCATTGTACATAGTGTGAGGATATGAAGAATCAGTTAGTTGTTGTAACGTTTTTTTCGTACATATGTGTTTTATATTTTTTAGAAATATATTAATACTATCTTAAATGATCTTGACATAATGAAGGTGACTAAACATTTGGCAATGTAGTTCAAAGGAAAATGAAAGTGGATTATACTCGGTTGGATTTTCTAGAGCATTACCCGAGGGAAAGAGATATATGTGTTACCTCAACATTGTTATCGGGTATTAGTTTGTATAATTTTTACTTTGTACGTCTTCTCCTTTTTCATGCGCATAATTTCTATATCTGGTTTTCCTTTGTAACTATGTTTTATATAGGTATTATTCTATCTTGATATAGAGAGAAGGTAATTGGCAGTTCATATTATATTATGAGCCAAGGATGAGACATGTTGTTGACGACAATAGTGTTGTAACACAAATACATTAGGAACAAATGATGTTGTGGAAAGAGATTATGAACATGACTCTAGTGATGATACATTTTGGATATTGATGTTGATATACTTGTTTAACATGGTTATATTATGGATGTTGTTCGGACATGTGATATTTGGATATTGTGAGTAGACCTAGAAATGGAAATTATTTGATGATGATATAGTTGTTGAGTAAAATTGCAAATGATCTTGTTGGTTGCTTAGATGTTGTTGTGATTCATATATCTAGATGATTTTGGAATTTTATTTATATTATTTTGGATGTTTTGATATGGCCACAGAGGCCAAGGAGGTATTTGTGTTTTGCAGGTTAAAATATCACAACAAACATCGGGGGATTGGAGACCAACCACATTGGAATTCTAGATGAATTCAACAAGGTCACCATGGCAACTAGTATTTTTTGTGTGTGTTTTTGTGTGTAGGGATTCCCATGGGGGATCACCTTTAAATGTGACCAAGGGGTTATGTGTATTTATTTATTTGACCCTTTTGTTTAATGTTGCATGTGTTTATTTTGTGATGCATTTGCCCCTTTCTTTATTTATTAAATGTTGTATTAATATTGTGGGTAAGCATGTTGTTAATATTAATTAATTAAAATATATCATGAGAAAGTAATTAATAGAGTTGTTGGCCTTGATTTAAAGTGTTGTAAGAGATGTGTAAGTGATGTGTAAGTTAACTTTTGAGTGTGAAACACTCCACCTTCTTGGAAATTCAAATTTTCCTTGAAGGCTGATTTTGGAGGCTTGTGGGACAAGTTAAACTTGTCCCATACCTCTTAAATTTATTTACCAACCATACCTATGGTTGGAGAGTTGAAATTTGACTTTTATAATGCTTTTTGAGAAGGCAATTTGTAGGTTTTAATTGCACTTTTCTTACATGATTTAATTTCAGTCCTTTGGGGTGTGGGTTGGATTTGAGTGTGTAAGTAAAAATTATCATTTTATTCACCCACCTATTTATTATGCATTGGAGAATGAAGTTGAATTTTGGGGTTGGGGTTGAGGATGTGTGATGTGGCATCCTACATGGATCCACCTCATCCTCTTCCCTTCCCTTCTTATAAAATTTGAATTCCTTGCCTTGTTTTGGGTTGCTTCACTTTGGAGACTTCATTCTTGGGTGAATTCTTTTGTTGTTTTGGAGCTCTTGCTTTGAAGAAGTTTTTGAAGATTGTTGCATGCTTGTGCTTGGCTGATTTGGATTGCTTGCATTGGGATAAAGCTTGTTGTTTTGGAACTTGGAACAACTCCATCATGGAGAGGTAGGAGCTTGGCTCTTGAAATGCTTCTTTTTTGTTTATGAAAATGTTAATGTGTGAATGTTTTGGCATGTTTGTGGGCTGTTGGGTAGATGGCCTAGGAATGGTGTAGGAGAAGACTATGGGGTTTATTTTGTGGGAGGCACAAGTGTGTTTTAGGGAGGTATAAGGGAGGAGGGAGTTGGGATTTGGGTTCCACCTTACAAAGAAATAGCTTTGCATTTATTTACTCGTTATGGGGTGCCATAAGAGGTTGGGGAGGCATAAGGAAATGTGAGGAATAAGGGGTACTTGGGGAGGCATAAGGAATGTCAGGGTTTTGATATACTATATTTTGGCGTTTTAATTCAGGTGGTGATACCCATTTCCCCTTTTGGGAGGCATAAGAAGCATCCCCCATAGTTTCTTGCTCCTTTGGCTTGTTGATGAAGCCTTAGTAATGTTTTCATGCTTTAATGTAGTTGTAAACTACATTCTATTTTGGGACTATGTTTTTTATTGTGAAAATGTTGCTTGTGTGTTTGTGGAAGCCTATTGTTGCCATGAGTTGGATCACATATTTTATTGCATTGTGGTTGGGGCTCGGGGGCCAATGAAGAAGGATGGATTCTCCTCTTCATTGGATGTCTTGGTTGGGTGGAGAGCATTTCCTTTCCCCTACTCTTGTTGTGATCACAAATTGGAAGAATGAGAAATATGCATGTTGTTGTTCTAGAGCTGAGAAAAAGATAGTTTGATAGTCCCTTGTGAAATGAAATCTTATTGTAGCCCTTTCCCACTTTAAAGTGGATGATCTATATATTAATTGTAATGGAAAGATACTTTGTATTGACAATGAAAGTTGAAATTTGAAATGTAAAAGAGTTATACTCTGTATTCTATTTTTTTTTGGAAAGAATGTGAAAGAATGATACGTATTTTGTATGTTGTATTTTGAAATCAAATGGAAAGGAAGTTGTAAGAGTTTCATTTGAATTAATGGAAGTGTTTTCCTTGTTCATATGATATTATTTCCATTGAAATCTGTGTTTAACATGCACTATGAAATCCTTGTTTGGAAAGTGGAAAAGTGAAACACGTGAGGAGAAAATGTATTATTCTGCCTTGTTTATAATATATGATTTTGGAAAGAATAGAAAATGCATTCTTGTTTTAATGTTTGATTGAAAGAAAGAAAACTATTTATGACCAGCATGGAATGAATTCAATGTTTTATTTCATGGCAAAAGAGATAGTTAATTTATGTTCTGTAAATGTATACACTTCTTTCAATTCACTGTATACTTTGTAAAATTCCTTTATCAAATGTTCAAATAACCTACAAAAGATAAGAAGAGGAAAATGAAATAATCAATTGGACTTAATGAGGACAAAATGATCCCAAACCAAACTAAAAACACTTAAGGAAATGTCTTGAAAATCTTCCAATCGAGCCAAGAAAATCTGCAGGCTTTTTGCTGTAAAAAAAAAACTTGTAATTTCAAATGCAGATCAAACCAAAATTTTACACTTGCTATATATCCTAAAACTTTCCTAATGGAAACCTCCATGTCTTTTGACATGTTGAAGGAGAAAGAATGACAAATTTGAACAAAATTTTATAAGTTAAAATTTACCAATTTGCACTGTAAAATCCTGTAGAACATTTTCATGAAATTGACTCCTTAAATTTTATCAAAATAAAAATTTAATGAATCTTGTGTGCAAAGAGGACGTCGAGATATTTCCAGAAAGTCCTTGTTTTCCCAAAACCAGCTCTCTATCAAAATTTATGGCCTTCTGAAGTTTTTCTTCACTTGGCGTCAAAAAAAAAAAATTGGAAAAAATTTCCTTGGCGGGCCCATGGGCCCAATTTTTCCCTTAGCACTTTGAAAAAATTTTTGGGAAAATTTTCCTAATTTTCCCCCACCCCGCCAACCCACAACCAATCAGAGGCTACCACGTGGCACCACGAGGCATCGGCGGAGGGGCGGATCCCTTTTAACTTAGCGCTTCAAAAAAAAATTTGGGAAAATTTTCTAAATTTTCCCCACCATCCCCCCCCATGCCAATCAATCAAGAGATGCCACGTGGCATCACGAGGCATCGAGAGGAGGAGGGTTCCTTTTTTTCTTTTTTGCATTTTTGAATTTTGGGAAAATTTTCTAAAGTTTCCCCCACCCCACTACTGCCCATGACAATCAGGAGCTTCCACGTGGCATCATGAGGCGTCGATGGAGGCGGGGGGTGAATTTTACCCTTTTTTTTTCCTTCGGGGTTAAAAATATTTTATCCCCCACTTTCCCCCATTTTCCCCACGTGGCTTAGGAGGTGCCACGTGTCCCTTGTGGACTTGCGGACTCGTGGGAGCATGGGTGCAAAGGTGGCTTTTCACCCCCGCATGGGAAATTTCCAAAATGTCTCCCCCCCCCATGACCCGACTCCTTCCCCAGGAAAATTTCTCCCATGGCCCACGACCCACCCCTGGGGAAATTTTTCTCTCCATGCCCCCCCCCCCTGGGGAAATTTTCTCCCCTAGGCCCGTAGGCCCGCTCTTTGGGAAAAATTTTCACCCCAAGGCCCGCCGGCCCATAACTTGAGAAATATGAGGAGTTAGGAGGACTTCTTTATATCAATGGAAAGGTGAGAAATTTCCTATCCATTGGGAATGATTTAGGAAATTTTGAATGTGTTAATTTTGAGAAAAATCAAGTTGAATCTTTAAATCTGTTAGAGAGTGGGTATGGTGAGGAATTACCCTCTGACCCTAATTGAACTTTCTAACCCTAAATTTTGGACCTTGTGACCTCTAATAATTGTTAATTAAAAAAAGTATATTCTAGTGGATTAGAATTGATCTAGAACTTGTTAGTGACAACTATTGTTTTGTAACCTGGTTGTAGACTCTTTTAAACAAAAAAAAAAATTATTCCATAATTTTCCTAACTAATCCTAGGTTGTTCTTGGGTCTCAAGTGGGTTGTTTTAGCGGGCATCACACTTGGTATCAGAGTAGTGGTTCAAAATCTTGGGCCATTGGGCACACTAGAAAACTTGAGACATGAACCTTAAACCTAGCACACTTTTAAATCTAGAAGACAACTTAGTTTAGAAATTACATATTTTAGTAAACATGGAAACTAAGTAAAACCTAGAATAAGGAACTAACTCTCATCTTGCTCTGTGCAGGAGGCACAGAAAAGATGAGGAGCCTTTTCACATAGACCTAGGCATACCACCTCTAGAGCATGTCGTAGCAGCTATCCTACCACAGATCTTGCAGACTCTTCAGGATGTTAATGCCACTCTACGCGGAGGATCAGTAGGAGGGCATGCAGCCAGACATGATAGAGTCACTTCCATTGAGGGTCATGTATCTCCTCGACCCAGTGAGGAGCATGGAGGAGAGAACTTCCATGCAGAGTCAGCTAGTAGAGTCACCATAGAGGGGATAGGGTGACCAAGTTTTAGGACATAGAGAGGTCTCGAGCCCTAGGCTTAGGGATGAGCATGCAGAGAGGCCTAGAGGCCATCAGACCACAGCTGCAGATCACATCAGGGAGATCCTGAAGCTTTGGCCATCACATTATTCTTGTGACATAGGTGGATTTCAGGAAGAGGCTAGTTAGTGTGAGCTTGAGCGGATGCTTCAAGCTCTGTCCTTGTTCTAGCAACACAAAAGCTCATGTGTTGCGATCCATCTACTGAGGGATGGAGCTGGTGTGTCTGTGGTGGACAGAGGAGAAGAAGCTCCATGTTGATTCTAGATAGTTACCTGGAGCTCTTTGAGGAGTGATTCAGAGTAGATATTTTGTCACGGAGGTTCATACAACAGTGGATAGATGAGTTCCATGACCTCGACAGGCATCTCTTACAGTGGTTGAGTATGAGAGTAGATTTCTAGATCTACTCCAGTATGTTGATTACATGTAGGATGAGTAGGTGTGGATCCACAGGTTCATCCGGGGCTGAATCTAGACATTGGAGGTGCAGTGTGGATCCATTGTCCATAGACATTAGTTGAGGCCATCGAGAAGGCCTATATAGTAGAGGAGACTCGGGAAAGACCCAGCAGGCTAGAGACCAGTCCGAGCCACATACAACAGATGCAGGACAACAGATCGAGGGGGTCAATACCTCTTCCTCATGGTGGATAGGGTTCAACACAGTCATCTTTTAGACCACATAGCAACAACAGCAGTCCCACCCACCTTATAGACCTCCACAGAGGTTTGATGCACAGAGGTCGGAGTATGGGGCCTCCCCTAGGGGTCCCATCAGGACACAGGGTGCCCAGAGAGCTCACTCAACAGGAGCTCACTAGAAGAGACCTCAACAGACCATAGCCGGATCATCAGGATCCACACCACAGACCTCCAGAGTACCGGCCGGACTGCTACACAAGGGAGAGGATCAGGTGGTTGTTTTGGGTGTGGTGTTATTGGACATTTTTGGAGAGACTACCCACATAAACCCTAATAACAAGGGTAAGACACAGATCTCAGAGCCTACTTGTTGGTGATATGGGGCATAGTCATAGGATGTACATAGTGGTCAGAACCACCAAGAAGAGCATCAGTATAGTTATTGAGACTACAGGTAACATTGGAGGCATTCCTACCTCCATTTTGTTTGATTCTGGTTCTTGATTCTTTTATTGCACCATCTTTAGTAGAGTGATGCAGGATGGTGGCAGTTAGGTAGGGTCATAGTTGGGATGTTGAGATGGCTTCTAGCCAAGATCTCTATAGACTCCTTAGTTAAGGAGTGTGTGGTGGATTTGGGACCTTTCACCACTACCTCGGATCTTTGTATCCTTCCATTGGGCTCTTATGGAGTCATCTTGGGCATGGACTAGGTTGTCTCTCACAGGGCCAGGATGGATTGTTACCACAAGATTATATCTTGTGCAGATGATTTGGGAGTTGAGTCGGTGATATCAGGGGTCAGGAGACCCATTTCTATTCACACCATCTCATCTCTATTATGCAAGCTGCGTGTGTGTGTGATGATGGGTTGTCGATGTATGTTGTTGTTATACATCGTCAATGGTGACAGATCAGGAGGATGGGTCTAGTGGACCATCACTAGATGATCATCCCATTTTGAGAGAGTTTGCAGATGTCTTTCTTAGGGAGCTACCAGGGGTTACCACCCCCACGTGAGATTGATTTTCATATAGATTTGGTTCCGGGAGTAGAGCCTATCTCACGAGCACCTTATCGGATGACTACCCCAGAGCTCTGTGAGCTCAAGTTGCAGCTTGAGGGCCTTTTGAGAAAGGCCTAATTCATCCTAGTGTATCCCCTTGGGGTGCCGGTGATTTTGTGAAGAAGAAGGATGGATCCTTGCGGTTGTGTATTGATTACCACCAATTTAAATAAGGTAACGATCAAGAATCATTATCCCCTTCCACGCATTGATGATTTATTTGATCAGATGAAGGGAGCCACAATTTTCTCTAAGATAGACCTTAAGTCAGGCTACCATCAGCTGAGGATTTTGGAGAGGTGGACATTCATAAGACCACCTTCCGTATGAGATATGGCCACTATGAGTTCACAATGGTACCTTTTGGTTTAACTAATGCCCCAAATATTTATGAGTTTGATGAATGGGGTATTCAGAATTTTCTTAGATCACTTCATGCTCATCTTCCTTGATGACATTTTTGATTTACTCACGTATGTGTGAGGAGCACGAGGGGCACCTTCACCAGGTTCTTCAGTGTCTTCGAGAAGCAGCTTTACGGGAACTTGGAGAAGTGTGCATTCTTTTAGATGGAGGTGATATTTGGGGCATATCATTTCTAGGGAAGGTATCACCATCGATCCTTCCAAGATTAGAGCTATCATGGATTGGCCAACACCCACTACTATGACTAAGTGCGTAGCTTCATGGGATTGGCAGGTTACTATAGGAGATTTTTTAGGACTTCTCTCATTGCACACCCCATCACTTCCCTTCAACGGAAAGGGAAGAAGTTTGTTTGGTCAGACAGGTGTGAGCAGGCCTTTAGGACACTGAAGGAATGTCTCACTACAACACCTATTCTTGTAGTGTTGATCCACAGGGTGAGTTTTTCATTTGCATGGATGCTTCTTTAGCAGGACTTGGAGGTGTGTTGATGCAGGAGGGTAGAGTAGTGGCTTTTGAGTCTCGTAAACTCAAATATTATGAGCTTAATTATCCAACTCATGATCTTGAGCTTGCGGTAGTTGTGCATGCTTTGGTTTGATGGAGGCACTTTCTTCTTGGTCGAGATTCACACTCAAGACTAATCATTTGAGTCTTCACCACCTCTTCATGCAGCCCAATCTCAATGCTCATCAACGGCATTGGATGGAGTTTCTTTGTGAGTATGATATGGAGATAGAGCATGTGAAAGGAAAGGAGAATGTGGTGGTAGATGCTCTCAGTAGATGGAGACATGTGGCTATGGCCACCTCAGTGGGCACATATTTACGAGTAGGATTCTTCAGCAGCTTCCTCTTGACAACTTCTACATTACAGTTTGAGCAGAGATCGAGTCTCAGAGACCCCTCGAGGGGAAGTTTGATGGTTTCTCACTAGAGGCAGATGGCCTTCTCAGGCACAAAGAGGTCAGATTTATGTTCCCAGAGATGGAGGATTGAGGCAGGACATATTGACAGAGGCACATCATGCACCCTATTCATCCCATCCTAGGGTGAAGAAGATGCACACTACTTTGAGACAGTTGTATCACTAGAGAGGACTTTGTAGAGATGTGGCTCAGTTTGTGTCACATTGTTTAGAGTGCCAGAAAGTGAAGGCCAAGCATCAACATCTAGCTGGCCTTCTCTTTCCTCATGCTATACCGGAATGGAAGTGGGACACCATTTCCATGGACTTCATTGTTGGGCTACCGATGTCGAGATATCACCACAATCGCCATCATGGTCATGGTTGATAAATTGACAAAAGTGGCTCACTTTTCTCTAGTAAAGACCACTTATACGGCTAGTGCAGTGGCATGGGTATATCTTGATGAGATTTTCAGGTTGCACATGGGATTCCATGAAGATCATTAGTGACCACGATCCTTTGTACACTTCCCATTTCTGGACTACCATATACCAAGACACCCTCGGGATGAGAATCAACTTCAGCACAACATATCACCCCGAGACAGATGGACAGACTGAGCGGGTGAATCAGATTTTAGAGGATATGCTCAGGATGTATGTGATGGATCAGCAGTCTAGATGGGAGGAGTACCTGTACTTGGTGGAGTTTTCCTACAATAATAGTTTTCAGAGTTCTATAGGCATGGCTCCTTTTCAGGATTTGTATGGTAGAGAGTGCAGACACCTCTTAGTTGGGACAGGTTAGAGGACAGGGTTTCTCTTGGACCAGCTTTGTTGTAGGACATGGAGCAAGCAGGTGGTTTTGATCAGATAGAGATTGCAGGAGGCACATGGAAGAAGAAGTACACAGATCAACATAGGACCGACCATAGTTTTGATGTGGGCATGAAGGTGTTCCTTCATGTCAGGCCACATAAGAGCCCTATCCATTATGGAAAAGGTTCTAAGTTAGCTCCTAGATTCGTTGGTCCTTTTGAGATCTTGGAGCATATTGGCCCTTGGCCTACCATCTAGCATTGCCACCTAGCTTGTCTCACATACATGATGTGTTTCATGTTTCAGTTCTTAGGAGATATGTTGCAGATCCTTCTCATGTGTTAGATTGGACCTCATTATAGGTGCAAGGATCAAGGGGTAGGTGATGGTGGAGCCCATTCATCATCAGATCATAGGACCCTGGGCCTTCGAGGTAGAGAGATTGATCAGGTCCAGGTGCAGTGGGACAGATATGATGAGACTGCAGCTACATGGGAGGATGCTACTTTGCTACGAGTTCAGTTTCCACATTTGTTCCAGTGACTTCCAGAGGAAGTCGAGTCTAAGGGGAGGGGGATGTAGTGCCCACTTCCCTTTGACACCTTTTGATACTTGATCATGATACTACTGATTATATTATGGACATGATTATGGACTTTATTATAGTATGATGTTAGATGTTAGATCATGGATTATTGTTGACTTGATTCAGTTATGATGCATGATGATTATTAGAGACATTTTGATATTGATGTTGATATATTGTTTAACATGGTTATATTATGGATGTTGTTCGGACATGTGATATTTGGATATTGTGAGTAGACCTAGAAATGGAAATTATTTGATGATGATATAGTTGTTGAGTAAAATTGCAAATGATCTTGTTGGTTGCTTAGATGTTGTTGTGATTCATATATCTAGATGATTTTGGAATTTTATTTATATTATTTTGGATGTTCTGATATGGCCATGAGGCCAAAGGAGGTATTTTGTTTTGCAGGTTAAAATATCACAACAAACATCGGGGATTGGAGACCAACCACATTGGAATTCTAGATGAATTCAACAAGGTCACCATGGCAACTAGTATTTGTTTGTGTGTGTTTGTGTGTGTTAGGGATTCCCATGGGGGGGATCACCTTTAAATGTGACCAAGGGGTTATGTGTTTTTATTTATTTGACCCTTTTGTTTAATGTTGCATGTGTTTATTTTGTGATGCATTTTCCCCTTTCTTTATTTATTAAATGTTGTATTAATATTGTGGGTAAGCATGTTGTTAATATTAATTAAATAAAATATGTCATAAGAAAGTAATTAATAGAGTTGTTGGCCTTGATTTAAAGTGTTGTAAGAGATGTGTAAGTGATGTGTAAGTTAACTTTTGAGTGTGAAACACTCCACCTTCTTGGAAATTCAAATTTCCTTGGAGGCTGATTTTGGAGGCTTGTGGGACAAGTTAAACTTGTCCCATACCTCTTAAATTTATTTACCAACCATACCTATGGTTGGAGAGTTGAAATTTGACTTTTATAATGCTTTTTGAGAAGGCAATTTGTAGGTTTTAATTGCACTTTTCTTACATGATTTAATTTCAGTCCTTTGGGGTGTGGGTTGGATTTGAGTGTGTAAGTAAACTGTCATTTTATTCACCCACCTATTTATTATGCATTGGAGAATGAAGTTGACTTTTGGGGTTGGGGTTGAGGATGTGTGATGTGGCATCCTACATGGATCCACCTCATCCTCTTCCCTTCCCTCTTCTATAAAATTTGAATTCCTTGCCTTGTTTTGGGTTGCTTCACTTTGGAGACTTCATTCTTGGGTGAATTCTTTTGTTGTTTTGGAGCTCTTGCTTTGAAGAAGTTTTGGAAGATTGTTGCATGCTTGTGCTTGGCTGATTTGGATTGCTTGCATTGGGATAAAGCTTGTTGTTTTGGAACTTGGAACAACTCCATCATGGAGAGGTAGGAGCTTGGCTCTTGAAATGCTTCTTTTTTTTTATGAAAATGTTAATGTGTGAATGTTTTGGCATGTTTGTGGGTTGTTGGGTAGATGGCCTAGGAATGGTGTAGGAGAAGACTATGGGGTTTATTTTGTGGGAGGCACAAGTGTGTTTTAGGGAGGTATAAGGGAGGAGGGAGTTGGGATTTGGGTTCCACCTTACAAAGAAATAGCTTGCATTTCTTTACTCGTTATGGGGTGCCATAAGAGGTTGGGGAGGCATAAGGAAATGTGAGGAATAAGGGGTACTTGGGGAGGCATAAGGAATGTCAGGGTTTTGATATACTATATTTTGGTGGTTTGTAATTCAGGTGGTGATACCCATTTCCCCTTTTGGGAGGCATAAGAAGCATCCCCCATAGTTTCTTTCTCCTTTGGCTTGCTTGATAAAGCCTTAGTATTGTTTTTCATGTTTTAATGTAGTTGTAAACTACATTATATTTTTAATTTTAAAATAAGGGGTTTTTTTGTGAGTTGTCACATATTTTATTGCACTATGGTTGGTGAAATGTTGCTTGTGTTTTTGGGCTTGGATGTTGTTGTTGAGTTGGATCACATATTTTTGTAATTTTGTGGTGATACCCATTTCCCCTTTTGGGAGGCATAAGTATTTTTCTTGCTCCTTTGGCTTGTTGATGAAGCCTTAGTATTGATGGCATTCTCCTCCATGAGTTGGATCACATCTTTTATTGCATTGTGGTTGGGGCTCGGGGGCCAATGAAGAAGGATGGATTCTCCTCTTCATTGGATGTCTTGGTTGGGTGGAGAGCATTTCCTTTCCCCTACTCTTGTTGTGATCAAATTGGAAGAATGAGAAATACACATGTTGTTGTTCTTGGAGTGAGAAAAAGATAGTTTGACAGTCCCTTGTGAAATGAAATCTTATTGTAGCCCTTTCCCACTTTAAAGTGGATGATCTATATATTAATTGTAATGGAAAGATACTTTGTATTGACAATGAAAGTTGAAATTTGAAATGTAAAAGAGTTATACTCTGTATTCTATTTTTGGAAAGAATGTGAAAGAATGATACATATTTTGTATGTTGTATTTTGAAATCAAATGGAAAGGAAGTTGTAAGAGTTTCATTTGAATTAATGGAAGTGTTTTCCTTGTTCATATGATATTATTTCCATTGGAAATATGTGTTTAACATGCACTATGAAATCCTGTTTGGAAAGTGGAAAAGTGAAACACGTGAGGAGAAAATGTATTATTCTTGCCTTGTTTATAATATATGATTTTGGAAAGAATAGAAACTGCATTCTTGTTTTAATGTTTGATTGAAAGAAAGAAAACTATTTATGACCAGCATGGAATGAATTCAATGTTTTATTTCATGGCAAAAGAGATAGTTAATTTATGTTCTGTAAATGTATACACTTCTTTCAATTCACTGTATACTTTGTAAAATTCCTTTATCAAATGTTCAAATAACCCTACAAATAGATAAGAGGAAATGAAATAATCAATTGGACTTAATGAGGACAAAATGATCCCAAACCAAACTAAAAACACTTAAGGAAATGTCTTGAAAATCTTCCAATCGAGCCAAGGAAAATCTGCAGGCTTTTTGCTGTGTAAAAAAAAAAACTTGTAATTTCAAAATGTAGATCAAACCAACAATTTTACACTTGCTATATATCCTAACACTTTCCTAATGGAAACCTCCATGTCTATTTGACATGTTGAAGGAGAAAGAATGACAAATTTGAACAAAATTTTATAAGTTAAAATTTACCGTTCACTTTGTAAAAAGCTAGTGCAGAATCATTTTCATGAAATTGACTCCTTAAATTTTATCAAAACTAAATTTAATGAATCATGTGCAAAGAGGATGTCGAGATATTTCCAAAAATTCCTCATTTTCCCAAAACCGAGCTCTCTATCAAAAGTTATGGCCTTAAAGTTTTTCTTCACTTGGCGTCAAAAAAAAAAAATTTTTGGGAAAAATTTCCTTGGCGGGCCCGTGGGCCCAAATTTTTCCCTTAGCACTTTGGAAAATTTTGGGAAAATTTTCCTAATTTTCCCCACCACCCGCCTGACCCAAACCAATCAGAGGCTGCCACGTGGCACCACGAGGCGTTGGCGGAGGGGCGGATCCCTTTTTAACTTAGCGCTTCAAAAAAAAAATTTGGAAAATTTTCTAAATTTTCCCCCTTCCCACCCCAATCAGAGATGCCATGTGGCATCATGAGGCATCGGTGGAGGAGCGGGTTCCTTTTTCCTTTTGCATTTTTGAAAAATTTTTGGGAAAATTTTCTAAAGTTCCCACCCCCTTCGCCCGCATGACCAATTAGGGAGCTACCACGTGGCATCGTGAGGTCAGGCGGAGGCGCGGTGAATTTTACCCTTTTTCCCTTCGGGGTGTTAAAAATATTTTATCCCCACCACCCCATTTTCCCCGTGTTAGCTTAGGAGGTGCCACGTGTCCCTTGCGGACTTGCGGACTCGCGGGAGCATGGGTGTAAAGGTGGCTTTTCACCCCCGTGCGGGAAATTTCCAAAATGTCTCCATGGCCCCACCAACCCGACTCCTTCCCCAGAAAAATTTCTCCCCATGGCCGAGACCCACCATGGAGAAATTTTCTCCTCCATGGCTTGCCACCCTCCCTTGGGAAAATTTTCTCCCAGGCCCGGGCCCTCTCTTGGGAAAAATTTTCACCCCAAGCCCGCCGGCCCATAACTTGAGAAATATGAGGAGTTAGGAGGACTTCTTTATATCAATGGAAAGGTGAGGAAATTTCCCATCCATTGGGAATGATTTAGGAAAATTTTGAATGCATTAATTTTGAGAAAAATCAAGTTGAATCTTTAAATCTGTTAGAGAGTGGGTATGGTGAGGAATTACCCTCTGACCCTAATTGAACTTTCTAACCCTAAATTTTGGGACCTTGTGACCTCTAATAATTGTTAATAACTAATCTTAGGTTGTTCTTGGGTCTCAGTGGGTTGTTTTAGCGGGGCATCACACTTGGTATCGAGTAGTGGTTCAATATCTTGGGCCATTGGGCACTAGAAAACTTGAGACATCGAACCTTAAACCTAGCACACTTTTAAATTTAGAATACAACTTAATTTAGAAATTACATATTTTAGTAAACATGGAAACTAAGTAAAACCTAGAATAATGAACTAACTCTTGTCTTGCTCACGTGGGGAGGCACAAATAAGATGAGGAGCCTTTTCACATAGACCTAGGCATACCATGTCCAGAGCATGCTTTGTAGAAGTTATCCTACCACGAGATCTTGCAAACTCTTTAGGATAAGTAAATTATATATTTAATATACATAGTTATCTACCTCTTATGTGGTTGCTGGAAAATCTCCCACACCTCTTTTGGTTATTGCAAGGCCCATGGTGCTTGGGGTTGGATTCATTCCTTCTTCCAACATTTTTGCCATGAGTGCTTCACATGGCATTATGTTTTACTTGGGAGACAATCCCCTATGCCACATAAGTTTACCCAGTTTGACATGCTTTGAAAGGGAAATTTTAATTAGTTATAGAAAGAAAGAAATGCTTATTTGTTTACTAATGTTGGCGCGGATCATCACTTCTCTATTTATGACAAGTCTATGGTTGTTACCAATGTCTTGCTGTAGATTCAAGTTCAAGCCAATAAGGTGGCACTAGAGGTGGAACATCTACAAGCACTTCTACACAACAGGGACAATACCCCTTTCATATAGCACACGTGCCGCTTGGTCCCCACCAAGTAACACTTACACTTTGGTATGCCATTCTCCAACACCTTGAACCAATGATAAATCATATTTTCTTTGGTAACACTTATCTTTGGAGTTATGCTTATCACTTCTTCCGACAAGCATATTGAAACTTAAACTTGTATTTTCTATTGTGAGCAGGACACAACACTATAAGAATGGTTTCATTTACTTTGTCTGGAGCAAGCACGTTCTTGTCGTTTCTATAATGATCATGAGGTATAATGCTCATAAGGGCGTCACATATGAGGTGCGGAAAATTTTCTGACTATTTCTTTTTGGCTGTAAAATGGTTTCCAAATACAAACGCATTGCTAAATTTTTTCATCAAAATCGATCCTTAATTACTGAGCCTAAGTCTCATGCTTGTTAGTAGTGTAGTGGACTAAATCCATCCTATAACCTCCTCTCTACTAGGCCCAACCCAAACCACTGCGTTGCAGGCATTTTTATTGAACATTTTGTCGGTAGTTGACTATCTTGTCAACTACAAACATACGTGATACTGATAGATAGGTAAACCTGTATGCAAGTTTACCATGATCAGCCATTATTGAACAATGTGTTTTGTGCTGAAAAAGCAAACTGTGTTGTGTTGGAATGTTATTCGAGGCCAATGATCAGCCATTATTGAACCACACCTGTTTTCTACTGGGAACAATGTGTTTTGTGCTGCAAACGTAAACTGTGTTGGAATGTTAGTCGAGGCTAATAATAACATCAAAACAAATAATAACATCACATGGTTGGCTTGGCGTGTTCCAGGATTTCAATTTTTTGAACATTATGAATCAATACAAACTCCAATCTCAATTCTCAAAGTATTGGAAAAAAATTTCATGTTTTATGAATTATTAAAAAGTTGTATGAGTATTAAATTTCAATAAGTATACAAATTCTTCTTTATATATATATACCCAAAAGTGTACCATACCCGAGTTTTCAAAAATTTAATGTTTCAGTGTGCCAACCCATCCCCATACATGTACCAAAAGAATATAGACACATGCCACCATGTTCAAAACGTATCTAGAAATTTATTGTAGAACTATGCAAGAAATGAGTAGGGTAGATCTGCATGTGACATGCATGCATATAGGTGCATTTTGTATAGGGTATAGTCGCCGAGTTGGGTGCTTTGAGACAACTTAATTTTCTCATCATATGTGCATAAGAAAAACTATAAAAGAATTTGTAAACATGTTATTTCAATAAGTTTTTAACTATTATTTTAAATCACTTGTTATTTATAGACAATATATAATAATTTTCTAGGTGAAATATTATTGGGTGCAAAAAAATTAATTTAGAGGAAACATGCACATGTGCGGTCGTGGCAAAAACACACACACACACACACATGTCAAATAATCTAGGAAAATATTAGTTTGGAAGAAATGTAGATACATGCCACCATGTTCAAAATGTATCTAGAACTTTATCATAAAAATGTGCAAGAAAAGCAGGTAGGGTAGATCCGCATGTGACATGCATGCATGGTGCATATATAGGTATAGTCACTTCGAGAGTTGGGTCTTTGAAAACTTAATTTTCTCATCATATGTGCATAAGAAAAACTATAAAAGAATATGTAAACATGTTATTTCAATAAGTTTTAATTATTATTTCTAAATCAACTTCATTATTGATAATTTATAATAATTTTCTAGGTGAATTATTGGGTGCAAAAAAATTAACTTAGAGGAAACATGCACAAGCATGTGCGGGCATACACACACATGTCAAATAATCTAGGTAAATAATAGTTTGGAAGAAATGTAATTTTCTATGTATAATATGATGTGTGGTCTTAATTACACCAATAGGATTACAATGGAACAAAAACCATGAACTATGTATACCTAAAGATGCATCATTAATGGATTACAATGGAACAAGCAGCCCTAAACTATGTATATATGTGGAAAGACCTTTTCTTGCTAGGAATTCCTCTCACGAAACATGATATTGGTGTTGTTTAAGCGTGGAGTTGAAATTGCTTGCGTTAAGAAGTTTTTGTTCCTGTTACGGCATGTAATTGTTTCTTGAGTTTTGGTGTATTGTGAGTGCTATTCATAAGACCATTGTTTGGTGCTAGAAGGAGATCAACGTGCAAATCAGTGTGACCAAGGACAACAGACTATTTTATTGTTGCATATTAAGACCGGAAGCGAAGCGAGTGTGTTGGAAAAACTGCTGGTACAAACTGCATAAAGTCTGAATTCCCTTCTCTAGTATGACGTGATATAAGCCATGTCCCCTCTTGAAAGGGCTAAATTATGTTGCTGGACAATGAAGATGTGCACATTCTCTAGTTCAAGGCAGCTATGGGGAATCATCACTGGCAAAACAGTGTGTCCCATTGGCACGAGAAAAGCAAACAAAGTATGACAAGGCCAATGTAAAAGCCTTGTTGTCAATCACACTCAACATCTCTGATGAGGTTCAACACATGTACGGGATACGAGGACATAAAGGTGGCATGGGATGTTTTATCCACAATCTACAAGGTGAAGAACCAGAAAAATATCCTCCATCTCCAGTCAAAACATCATACACTCGATATGAAAGATGACATAAAATAGTGGAGTTCTTGCATCATGTGGTAGAATTACAAGTGGACCTTATAGCACTTGGAAAGAAGGTAGAGGACTAGATGCTAATCCCCATCACATTTAGAGCTCTTCCTTCCCGATTCAAGGCTTTTAGCACAAAATTGAACATCACAAAACAAGTGGTGACCTTTGAAGAAATGGAGAATTTTCTCCATAGGAAGAAACCATCTAGACAATACGAGGAGTTTGAAGACAAGGCATTGATCTCGAGACAACAACATAGTCACAAGTCTCGAAAGGGACAACAACAAAAGTAGTCCCGAAAGCAGCCCCAGAAGCAACCACAAAAATAGAAGTCTCATAAAGCGAGTCGATGGTGTTACATCTACACCACAAATACTCATGACACTACTAACTATTGGTATAATTGCCCAACTAAAGGTAATTCCAATGAAGAAAGCACATCTAGTTGCATGAATGATTTTATACAATCTAGATGACATCCTCACCACACGAAGCACAAAGGACATGTCACGGACCACCAAGATGATGAATCAAATGAGGAAGTACCCGACTCGGCCAATTGTGGCACTCACCAAAATGTTATTCTAGTCTCCCAAACTTTTCAACCCTCACAAAATGTTTGATTGATTGACTCTAATGCCGCAAAGCATATGACGAGGCGATAGGAAGGTTTTGATTCATTGACTTATCACCTCACTGGAGATTGGGCTTGAATTGCAGACAACAAGGAGTATGTTGCAAAAGGAATAGGAAATGTCACCATTCCTCTAGGGAGGAGAAGTCGTACCCTCACAAAGGTGCTCTATGTTCTAGGCTTGACCATGAATTCATTGTCTCTATCTCAGCTCTTGAATCACAAGCTCAAGGTGGAGTTCATGGTCCAGAAAGGCACTAAATCATGTTTTGTTTCATGAGAAGGTATGATAATTACTAGAGATTTTTGAAGGACCATCTATTTGCACTAGATGCAACTTCATCCTCTGTAGTTAATCTATCTACTTCTACGATGGAGTCTACTATACTTTGGCATTATCGATATGGGCACCTTTCTATCGGCTCTCTCTATCAGCTCAGTTCTAAGGAGATGGTACGAGGACTTCCTCCACTCTCCCACTCCTTTCCTATCATTCGGATGTTTGGTGGGAAAACAACACTTTGGGAACCATTCGAGTTGAGTACCTTCCATGCCAATGATTGTCTTGAGGTTGTACATATCAATCTATGCAGACCCTTATCTTCCACCTTTCAGGATTTTAGTACTTCCAGTTGTTGATAGATGACTATTCTCGAAGACACGGGTGTTCTTTCTTCGAATAAGAGTTAGCTTTTTCTAATTTTTAGGCCTCATATTAGCAAGTTGTTCAACACATCGAGCAGCCCCTTCTTGTCCTATGCTTAGATTGAGGGCAAAAATTCACATCAAAGAAATTATTGGCATTCCTGAAGGAACATGGCATCACACAACACTTGAATGCCTTCATATGCCCCAACAGGTGACATTGAAGAACATTGCAATCGAACTATCATGTAGATCCCTCGTTTCATGTTTTCCACTACCAAGTTAAAGAACATATTTTGGGTAGAAACAGTCTAGACAATTGCATATCTTCTAAATCGGGAACCTACAAATATATTGCAAGACAAGACACTAGAAGAGGTTTGGATTAATCACAAGGAATCCTACATGAAATCTCTCCCGGATGTTTCATCAAGAGTCGAATGAGAAGACATGCGAGAAATTAGGTAAATCCTTCACTCATAAGTTTAGTTGTTAACAACATTGAACCGATACTATTCGAGAGGCACTTAGTAAACTACATTGAAAGAAGGGCATGGATGCTGAATATGACTCCTTAATTTAGAATCGAGACATGGGAACTTGTTTATCTTCATGCATGAAAGAAATCTATTGGCTGTAAATGGATTTTGAAAAAAAAATGCAAGGTAGATGGATCTATCGACAAGTAGAAAGCATGAATACTTGCAAAGGGATATGCTCAGCAAAAAGGAATTGAATATGAGAAGATATTTGTACCCACTACAAAAATCAAAACCATAAGATTTTTTGTGCACTTGTAGCAAAAAGGGATGGAAACTTCAATAGATGGACGTAAAAAGTGCTTTCTTGAATGGTGATCTCAAAGAAGAAGATTATATGACCCATCTAGAAGGATTTGTTGAGGAGAAACATCCTAACAAGGTATGTCATCTAATTAAGTCTCTTTGTGGACTTAAACAAGCACCCAAGGCATGGTACATTAAAATAGACAATCACTTAGTACAACATGGATTCATGCACAATCCCTTAGATTCAAATTTTTATATTAAGAAGATAGGCACATAGATTGTCATTTTTGTTCTATATATGGATGATCTTGTGATCATAGGGAGCTAAGAAAATCTCGTCAAATATGTTAAGAATGATATGAAGAAATCCTTTAACATGACATATTTGTGGCTACTTCATGTTGGGTCCCTAAACTATTGGCTAAGTACAAAAGGGCACATTGGAGAGTAAGGCCTAGATGAAGAAAAGCACGCAAGGATAAAGCATGCAGGGAAGGGTTTAAGGAAGGCTTTAAGGAAACCCATGGTGCGTATGCGGACAAAACCAATGGTTCGGACTTAGCCTTATTGGGAATTTTGGCGAGAACACATGAAAAGCATGACCCAACGCACATGTGGAGTGGATAAGGTGCCATCCTGGTGACAGGTTGGCCCAAAAAGGAGCATGCCCATGGTAGAATCTTCTAGAAGCTCATCATGTAAAAAGTGAAAAGCTCAGGCCTGAGGAGCATGCTCACATGGAGGACCACATTCAGACACTTGGCATCAGACCTAAGGCTCTTTGGAGGATGAGTTGGTAGTCTAGAAAGCCTATATATACAAGCTCTATTAAAGGAAATGGAGAGAGATAGATAGAGGGTGGAGCTCTGCAGAAATATTGCAAGAAATTTGTTAGTTTGGGTAATTGTGTTTAGGGAAGGATGTATCAGGGGTATGGGGTTTATAAATTTCTTTTGAGAGCCTAGCCATATGAGTCTAGATATAATGCATGACTGTGGTCTGCTTCTCTGTAATACTTTGTAATGGCTCCATGAATGTAATGAGGTTACCAGCTTACATGAATATGAACATTGATGATTCTAATGCATACATATTTCTCATAGTTCCTTTTCAATTATGTTTATGATTAAGTATGGATGTCTGTACAACTTATTTCTGTTTTGGTACAAGTTATAAACTCTGTTAGCACTTTCTATCTAGAATGAATGCAAGGACCTAGAAGCCGTTATGAGATCTATGGTGCTTGTATGTTTTACCCCCTTTCAAATCTCTTAACATGAATCATAGATGATGTTTCCCACTAAAATCACATAAAAGAGAGACTTGGCACCCGCACGTGCCTCGGGTGAGCGCCCAAGTGTCCGCTAGGTGATAGGATGGCACACATGGGGTTACTTTCTTTTGTGATAAGGGTAAGAACAACTACACTTCACTAGTGTCTTGGCTTGGAGATATGGCAAAAGAAGCATCACATTTTTATCTCACAAAAAAATATGCCAAGAAACTCCTTGAAAATTATTGAATGTCTGATTGTAAACTTGTGTCCACTCTAATGGAGAAAGGTTTGTAACTTTCTAGATTCTAGGATTCACCTCAAGTTTGTTTGGAGTCTCATTTACGTGACTTATACCAGACCAAACCTATGATTTTCTTCCAACTATCTTTCTAGATTCATGCAGGAGCCAAAAATGTCATTGGGTAATAATGAAACATGTTCTTAGATGTGTTTGAGGTATAGTTGATTATGGTTTGGAATATTAGAAGAAATATATGTTCTTCTTGCATGGATATACCAACTCGGACTATACGGAGATCTGTTGATGACGGGAAATCAAATACATGACATGTTTTTCATCTCGGATCTGGACCTATCTCATGGATCAACAAGAAGAAATTTTTGTTTCTCTCTCATCCACTAAGGTAGAATATTGTGTTGCATGAGGAGCTATGTGCAAAGTAATTTGGTTACATCACATTTTGGTTGATATGGAAATTCCTAAAGAAAAGCCACTTATCATTCATTGTGACAATCAATGTGTGTTGAAGCTTGAAAAGAATCTAGTGTTTAATGAAAGAACCAAGAATATTAAGGTTTGATTGTCATTACATTCGAGAACAAGTCTTGAACCACCACATCTAACTCCAACAATGGCCCAAAAATTCTCGGTAGGTAATATACTCACCATGTCTCTTGGCAAGGTGAAATTTGAGTTGTTTCGAGGGTAATGATGAATGAGAAGGAAAAAGTGTTTGATGATTTTATTCAATGCGGGAGAAAAAAATATACAAGGAGAATAGACAATTAATCGGTTAGATTGCATGTCGGTTTAATCACTGAATTTCATTTTGATGTCCTACGTGTAACCAATAGGTTGGTGGAACAACCGAAGACAGACAAAAGACAATGTAATACAAAAAAAGTTTACACTAACATATAACACAAAAAGGGGTTATTTTTCTATGTCCATTCTTACATTATTCCCCTCGAGAAATGTCTTGTTCAAACAAACAAAAAATAAAGAAGTCCAAATGCATGAATATGATTTCCACTTAATTAAGTATATTACCAATAAATTTGGAAACCATGATAGATTCATATTTTTTTCTAAATATTATGATGTGTCATCATAATTAGTCAACATCAATAGTGTTTTTGAAGATAAATATTGGATACAATTTTCAAATAAATATTTAGAACATGTGCTACTTGAAAGCTGTATAAATTCCTAATAGGAGGTTAACATAAGAACTCATATGTTTTGGTTCAAACCTTCTAGGTTGAACAAGATCATTTTAAATCAAATATATGAATGAGATAAAAAAACAATAATGTAGCTTTGGTTTCCTATCTTTATTCTTCACACTTAATTCCAAAAACACCAAATGGCCTAACCCACACTAAAAAATCGAGGAAAAATGTTGGTTGATCCTATTCATAACCATTAATAGAGAATAGAAGATATTATTACTATTACTAAAACAAATATTTTATCTCTTTATATGAATAATAGATTCACACTACTACATATAGTTCAAATAATGTCATGAATTGTGTCAATTACGTGTCATTTTGTTTGTGCATTCGATAATTGGTTTCTAACGTAAAAATGACTCAATATGTGGTATAGATGTGGTGCGATGTTTGCGCCATATACACAAAAAAAAATTGCTTCACATTTCCCATTTCCAATAAATAGTAAATTATGTCATATATTTTTTTCCCTTATTGTAAAATTCTTCCTATATCAAATCAAAATATCTTTACACACATCGGGAAAACTTCAAGACCCCTTATCAAAATCCAACTTGGATTTTTTTGGCAAATTGTAATAATGGATTTCATGTAAATGGTGAACAAGACCAAAATGTATATAGTGAGCGGGCCAATAAGTTTTGGGAGAAAGGCGTGTCGTGAAGCAATTAGCCACACCAACTACAAACATGTGTTTGTAAAAAACTCTGAGATGGGTCATTATACGGAAAATGATGCGACAGAGCATTTGAGGAGGTTGTATGTTGGGCATCTGCATATGCAGACACTTAGATGTACATGTTGGCACGCATCTGTATATATGTAGATGCTTTGTTGTGCATGTAGTTGGGCTTCTACATATATAGACCATGCGAGTTGGGCATCTATATATGTATACGTCTAGTTGTACATGTGGTTGGGCGTCTACATATATACATACATGCAGCCAGTAGTCTATATATGTAGATGTCAGTTGTACATGCGGTTGGGTGTCTACATATATACATATAGAGAGTTGGGTGCGAGGACAAAACTTAATTTTCTCATCATATATACATAACAAAACTATACTAGAAATTTTAAACATGTTATTTCAATAAGTTTTTAATTAATATTTCTAAGTATTATTGAGAATATATAACAATTTTTAAGGTGAATGATTGGGAGTCCTCTAAAGTAAAATTTTCACTCCCAATCATTCACCTCACAAATTATTGTATATTCTCAATAACAATGATTTAGAAATAATAATTAAAAACTTATTAAAATAAAAATTTTAATATATAACACGGGTCAAATAATCTAGGTAAATCTTAGTTTGGAAGAAATGTAATTTACCATGTATAATATGATGTGTGGTCTTAATTACACCAATAGGATTACAATGGAACAAAAAATATGCAATTATGTGTAAGAGTGCATCATTAATGGTTTATCATTTTTTCATACATTTTTATTTCTCACAACCATGAAATGAATATAAACCATCCATGTCTAAGTTTCCCAACTCTGATTCGATTTGCAATGTGGGAGATTTGTCTCTAAAGTCAAATCGGTAAAATAGTGTAACATGATGAAATGAATGAATTCTCATTAGGGAGAATGTTATATGTTTATTGACGGTGTTTAGACAAAACTTGAAATGAAATATTACCTACCAAATGCAAAACACACAATAAAGAGACATAAAAAGCTCAGTTTGATGCATCCATTATTTAGAGAAAAAATATGTCATATATATATATATATATATATATATATATATATATATAGAGAAATACAAAATAATATGAATATGTATCACATGCCTTTGTTTCCTAAGGAGTATAGATTCCCCAAAATATCAATTGTAAATACCTACATTGTAAAAACATTAGTTTGTTATTCATTGTATATCTAGCATAGAAACACAATATCATGGGATCTACTACAAAATTCCCCTATGGGAGACCAACTATTGCTACTCACTCTTTTACAAATGAGGACAATAATACTCAATTTATTTCTAGCACAAAATTACACATGGTTGACCATTCTAATACTCATATTATTTGTATCCAAGAACCCTATTGTGCAACATGAAGTTCATAGATTAAACATCATCGTACCACATTATATATTTTGTGTGAGGATAGAATAACTCTCAACGATGAGCATATGTTCCATTCACAAGTAATCGTATCCAAGTATTTTAAAGATTAGACTATTCTAAGGAAACCATGTCTATTGCGAGATAGCTAGTTAAAGGAATAATAATCACCACTTCTCTAAATGGAATAACATGGACCCTAGAAAACAACCCCATATCTTAAGTGTGCTTACTCAATTTTAATAAATGTTAGTAATAAGAGTAAATCTGATGTTACTAGTGTTTCATACACATGATGACTGATACAAAAATAATTGCCAAACTATTAGCTCCTTGTAAAACATTATACACTTACCAAATGTCACCTTAGTCACATAGAACAATCAAATATATTTATTGTTATAAGGCATGGATTAAAAAAATCATGTCATGCAAGGCTTAGAATACAAGAAAGTAAATTATCTATAATATACAAGGACATACAACTTGATCTACTTACAATTTAAACATTTCCTATCAACTAATAGATGCATCTTCCATGCTCTAACATGTCATGAAAAATATGCCAAAATTTAAAATAAGTATCATGTATTTTATGAATTTTTAGGTGAATATACCATCCACGAAGAACAAGCTTCATCATTTGCGGTAACTATTCCTAATGAAAGGCTATAAATATAGGAAATATGGTATTACATGCAATATGGACCTAGTAGATCTATATATGTCATTGAATGACAACATATTGATTTGTATATGATCAATGAGTATAACAAAAGGGGTATTTTGCTATGTCATTCTTAATTCCACACAGAAATACCTTGTTCAAACAAACACAATTTAAATAATTCCAAATGCATAATATGATTTCCACTTACTTCATATATTGACAATAAATTTTGAAAAAATCATAGATTCAATTTTTCTTGTTAAATATTATGATGTGTCATCAAACTTAGTCAATTTGTGAAGATAAACATTTTAGACAACTTTTGAGTAAATATTAAGAACATGTGTTGTCAAAACTATAGGTCTTTCTAATAAGAGGTTAACATAACACGTCATATGTTTTGGTTCAAACCTTCTTAAACAACATCATTTTGAACCAAATTTATGAATGAAATATCGAGACACAATCATGTAGTTTAATTTCCCATATTTATTCTTCACACTTAATGCCAAAAACACCAAATGGACTAACCTATAAAAAACATTGAAGAAAAATGTTGGTTCATCCTAATCATAACCATCAATTGAGAATAGAAGATATTTTTACACAAATATTGCATCTCTTTATATGAATCATAGATTCACACTACAACATATAGTACAAATAACATCATACATCATCGATTGTGTGTTGTCTTTTTTTTTGTGTTTGATAATTGATTTTCAATGCAAAAATGATTACAATATGTGGGATAAATATGGCACAATTTTTGCACCACATACACAACAAAAAAAGGTGTTTCACATTTCCTATTTTAATTTAATACTACATTATGTTACATCTCTTGTTTTCCCTTATTGTAAAATTCTTCCTATATGGAATTAAAACATCTTTACACACATAATAAGAAATTAGGGTTTATGTCAATCCATTTTTTTGAATATTGGTAAATAGTTTTATAGAAAAACTATACTTTGAAATTCAAATTGCAAAGTGGAATAAGAGAAGAAGGTGAGGAAGTTATTGTTTTAGCATGATTTCTTAAAGAAAATATTCAAAAGTTACAAATTTGTTCTTTCAAGTTTGTTTTCATAGAAGCATAAAATTTTGAGGTTATTAGATTGTTTGACTTATACAAAAACAACGGCAAAAGGTTCATGCAAGCCTACTGAATTTGGTGCTCTTTTAAAAAAATAAGGACCAATAAAAATGTCGGGACTACTTCATGGCATGTCTTATCAATACTCATCTTTACTCTTTTCCAAATGATACATGCCCAGTGGTCATATGGCATTGGTCCGTCTTCCTCGAGCTCCTCTTTTTACAATTTTATCTCTCTTTCTCATTGCCCCAAAGTGCAGTATTAGACCGCTAAGATGTGAAACATCCATTTTTTTGTTACCTTCGATGAACTCCTCGATGGCCATAAAATTAATATTATACTTTATGCTAGTCTTGATCTTCCCTAAAAGTCTAAGGAGTTAGTTTTTGTATATGTCAAATCAATTTGCTCCTTCCCCCACTCAATGCTTTTTTGCCTTTTTGTTTAAACAAGGTTTTATTTTGACCTCATCCTTCCAATATGTATAAATCCCTATATTAAGGCCTCAATGTCGATCCATTTTACTCTTGAATCACACCTTATATTTTTATAGAAAATATACTATTCAAATTAACAAAGTGGGGGTCTATTTACATTTTTGATAAGAAGGTGAGGAAGTTATTGTTTTAGCATGATTTCTTAAAGAAAATATTCTTCCAAAGATTACAAATTTGTTCTTTAAGTTTGTTTTTCTAGATTATGCATTTTGATGTTATTAGATTGTTTGTATACAAAATTACTTCCTTAGGTTCATGTTGTATGAATTTGGTGCTCGTTTGGAAAAAAGAAGCGGAGACAATAGAAAATGTTAGATAACTTAGACTTGTGCATGTCTCATTGTAACCAAACAATACTTGAAAATCATGGAGATAGGGATTGGTGTTTTCCCTTGGCAATTATTTTTACAAATTTATCTTATTTCCTATTCATATTTAATATTAAATTATGGCACATCCATTTTTTTGTTATTATAAAATTGTATAATATAAAAATTAAAGCATGTTTAACTACATGATTAGAAATAAGGGTTTGTATAAAACTCAATTTTTGCTCTTCTATCACACTTTGCATTTTTACTTGAACCTATAATTGTTTAAACAAGTGGTTTACTATTTTGAAGATACTATGTCATCATCAATAGGTATAAATTATCCCTATATTAATTTTCCTTCATATATCTATGTTCCTTTTCATCTATATTGAGATTTACTTCCCAAAACATAGTTCTTCATTAACAAGTATAGATTTTATGAAGTGGTAAGCAATTGTAATTTTGCAAGGAAACTTTTTATTTTGTGTGCATATTAGTTACTTTCATTTCTTGTTATTTTAATTTTATGTATAGGGAGAGTCATAACAATCTCATGTTTGAGGTAGGGATCGAAATAAAAGAAGCAGAAGTGAAGGGGGACATATTGGCCGAGTGATTATGGAGCCAACTAGTTCTTTCTTTGAGGTAAATTTAGTTTTTGATACATTGAATTCAAATGAAATCGTCATAACATTGATGCATTCTATATGGATATTCCACTAATATTAAGTTAATACAAAACAAAATGAGACTAAAAATTTAATTAGCGACTTTGATGTTGGATGGGTTTGACCAAATAAAATTCCCAAGTATAACTTCCCATTATGTCATTCTGATGATGAAATGTATCCTCACAACATCACAAGGGATCATAAAGCTCGTCTGAAAAGAATTTATTCAAAGAAAATGATGTTTTGCTAGGAAAAACAAACACCTTTTCCTAGAACTTCAGATGAATATGTTGATCCAATGGAAGATGAGTTGCAATGCCATATCAAACTTAGGGAGAAGTTGAGTTTAAGATCCAACTAAGGAGACTTTGCCGATACCCTTATTCATCAAATAATATTGAGTCATAATGGTGTTTTCACATTAATGGACCATTAATAAGTGTTTTGCGCAATATCATTTAGATAATATTGAGTTTGGAATACTATGCTCAAGTTAAACCATTGTATACACTCTTCGTGGCTTCATTCCACAAACATTGATAAATGGCTTAATATCTTTGAGTGGGCTACTTGCCAATCACAAGAATGACATCGGTCAGATTTTAATGTTTTTGATAGAGCTCTACATTGGTTGTGGGAAGAAAGAGAGTGCAATTTGAAATTGGTTTTCCGGACACCTTGAAGTTTGAAGTTACATTTGACAGTATGACGGGATGTGTGAAATTTGAAATTAATCAATTAAAAAGACATACAATCAATTAAAATTTCTTGAATTTCTGGAATAATTCCATTTCCATAGGTGGTAGCAATTATGGAGAAAGAGTTTAAAGCTGAAAATACTTTTCTTGTTCTACTACGCCAACCAAAGAATTATCTTTCTCAGATTCTTCTATTGAATTCCCTGTTATATGGAACAAATTTTCAGCAACTTCTAAAAAATACCTTAAATTCAAACACCTGATACTTTAGAAACTATTGAAGTATGTGGGATGGATGGTTCAATTGTTGTGGTTTAATGACAATGGGAGATTTGATAATTAAGAGCTTGGCCCATGTACAACCACCTAATGGAAATGGGGAAAAGTTGAAAGATTGTAGTCCATGTTCAAATTCTTCAACAACAATAAGTTGGACCATAACTACAATGGTCATGTGAATAGATTGTGGATGATGCAATTTCTTGGAGAATAAATGATATAATTTCATATTGGAATAAGTGAGAACATAACTGGTTGCGAAATTTTCATCTATATACTGATTCAAGCGGGATTGAATATATAAGCTAAGTAGAGAGCTAGAATGGACGTTAGCCAACTTGAAAGAGTTAGTAAAGAAAAGAGAGAAAATAGAGAGAGGAGAGTAAACCAGATCGAGAAAGGTCCATAAATATTACACCATAGTTTTGTATGAGTATGTGAGCTTTGTAGTCAAGCCACGCTTTTATTGTAGATGTCGTATGGCTTTGAGATAAATAAAAAATCTCTATTTTTATGTGTGGGGTATCTACTATGTACTATGAGAAATGGCACAGATGCCTTAAAACCACATCCTCTTGTAGTCAAATTGGTATCATAGATATCGAATAACTTTGGGAGAGATAAATTGAGGGAGTTGTAAAGAGAAGGCTAGAAAAGTGCCAAACATAAGGTATCTAGTAGATTATTGTTCTCCACTATGAGAAAGTGGGTAAAGGACATCAAATAAATGAACTAAGAATCCCTGAGTATATAGTGATTAGGGGAGTTGTGTTAGTGTACACAAAAGAGAGAATCATGCCAAGACAAGTTGGTTCGGAAAAGTAGTGGGTACAATAGATAGTGAGAGTGTTGGAAAGGATATTGAGTGAACTTTAGGGTGTAAGGACCAAACTAGAAGTTGAGGACGATCATAAAAGATGTCTTCAGGCTTTGAGGGCTCAAAGAGATGATGAAGGAGACACTATCTCTCAGGAGAAAAAAATGCTATAGATAGAGGTTATATGATCTATTGAAATTCCAATAAACAGATAACAAGGGGATATTTGATATATATTTTGTACAAGGTACAAGAGCAATGGAATGTGTTGCTTGGTCATGGTGGATACCGGAAGAACTAAACACTTTGTATTGGAAGAGATGGTGTATAAGTTGCGATTAGAGCACAAGAGGAATCTCTATCCATACAAAGTGACCTACTTAGTGGAAGGTGAAGAAGGCATTCCCCAAGAGAAATGTGAGGTGAAGATGAAGATAAAAGGAATCAAGGATTGCATGAGGTGCTATATATTGATGATGGATACTTGTCATGTCTTGCTTAGGGATACCATAACAATGACTGTGTGAAATGCTCTAAGATGGGAGAGAAATTATAGTGAGGGTGCACAGAATGGTAAGACTTTCCATCTTTTACCATTGCAAGAAGGGAAGGCACGAGCAGTGGAGTCATATGGAAATGCATAAAGAAAGTAGAGAGAAATAATACACAACAAAGAAACAAATTGTTGTGTTGAGGACCATAGCAGAAAATCTCAAAACTTGAGAAATGGGTGAAAGAAGAAGATGTCATCATTCGAGAGTGCGTTGTGATTCATGATTGGTCAAAGGAAGTTCACTGTTATATTCTTTTAAAATAATGGGTCTTTTGTGTTTTTATTGCCAGAAGATGTCTTTATTATGTTAGGATATTCCCAATGAATCATATGAGCCAATTTAACAAATACCCAGATGCCCAAACTCATTTTATCCCTCAATGAAGTTTTGTCTGCGGAAATTTTTATTTAATTATTTATTGAATAAATAATGCCCCGTTTGAAGTAAATTGTGCTCTGGTTGAATCCTGTTGAAGTTTTGCATGCCAGTATTCACTCATCTCAATAGGGTTTTCACCAGGAATGAATTCAGGGCATTGTCTGCAACTTCTGGCAACATTTTTCACTTTTATTTATTTCTTTTGCGTTTTCTCGGTTTTCTCCGTTTGTTTCTCTGTGAAATTCCCCTAGGTCAATTCCTTCACCAGTATAGTCTGTTTAATTTCCTAAAGCATCTGGAGATCATCTACCGACACAACACTAGAAGGAATCAACCTCAAAATGCAAACTTCTGACCAAAAATGATGAAGTCATGCACAAAAAGCCTCTCCCAGGCAAGTCACATTTTCTGGAATTAATGAGTGTAAGTTGCAATGGATTTTTAGTAGTGGTAGGTAGGTGAGAATTTCTTACCTACCTTGCAGGGTACTTTTTCCCATGAAGTCAAAGTCACTTAAGTTGCGATGGGAAAATTAGAGGCGGCAAGGCGGCGGAATTTCTTACTGCTTGCAGGGGTGAAAATTCCCATTATAAAATAAAGAAAAATCACTTAAAGCACCAATGGGAATTTTCTACCTGCCTGACAGGCTAACTTTTCCCACCAAAGAGGTTTATTCACCCATGCAAGTCGCACTTTATCAAAGGGGGCTAATTTTAATGCAAGTCACACTTTTTGGGAGATATTTTAATTTAATAATGGGAATTTTGGCAGTGGCAGGTAGCAAGCGAATTTCTTACCTACCTTGCAGGGTAAAAATCCCCATTATGGAAGTCAAACAACTTAAGTGAAAGAAGGGATTTTTGGAGCTGCAGTGCAGGGTAAATAATCCCATCAAAGTTGACTTCTTATATTTAGAAATCAGCCCTGCCAAAAAGTGCGACCCATTTGGGCATTAAACAATGCTTTTAATGGTATTTATTAATAGTTTTTCTACCTAATTTTGGCGCCATGGATGAATAGAAAGTCAAAGCAAAAAGTCAAGCCAAAGACAACTGAAGGATGCATGCTAAAAATAAATAAAATAAATTTATTTAATGGCAGCCAACAACATGCAAAATTGGCACCCAATTTGGGTGAATAAACATGTTTGTTTATTAATTAATTGCCAGAATAGGATGGACAATTATTAGAAATAGAATGTTGAGGGTTATATAAGCATGGGCTGCCATAATGAAGAAGCAATTAATTATTTTTGCTAAGGATTGCAGCCCAGACAGTTTTGGTGCCAAGAGAAAGGAGGATTTGTGCATCTGAGGTGTTTTTCATTGTCGGGAAGCTTCAAGGTTTGGCGCCTAGGGTTGGAATAGCTTGATTTATGCTATGATAATTATTTGCATGTTGTTATAAGTGCCCAGGTGAATTTAAAAATATTTATGCTTGCTTTGCATGCAAGCAAAACCTCAAATTTTAGGGTAGTGGGCTTCATATGCAGATTTTTGGTGACAAAAATCAAGTATTCATGCTCTGGACTTCATCTTTGTCTTAAATAATTGCAGGTATTCATTACAGGTGTTCATACAGGTGAAAGGGAGTTCAAATCAATGTTAGGTACATTGAATATATCTTTTGAATATGAAAAATTGCTAGATCTGCATGAATTGATCCAGTTATAAAGAATTCCGGCAGGATTAAAAGAAAAAGAACATAGACAAAGATTGCTCTAGACAAAGATTTCTCCAGCCATGATGAAAAGATGAAAGAGAAGGATCAGAAAATCATGCATAGCTTCCAGATTTGCTGATATCAATGACACAGACATAGGCCCAGAACCCATCTCTGAAATAATTGACAGATCCAGGGCCGGAAAGACATTTCTCATGCGGGCAATGAAAAGTAGTGGAATTATTCAAGCATCAACATTCCCAGTCACAACTCAGTTGCCCAAATTTGTCATGGAGTGTGCAGATCATATCATCCTCTTTCTAGAACAATCCGGGATGCTGCGGGAAAGACAATTATTAGGTTGGATGCACAGTTTATCAATTATTGTCTGAAGATTCCGACACGAATGGTGGTGATTGCAATTAGCATGTTGGATGCAGGTAACTAGATGGGAGAAACACAAAGCAGATTGCATGGGCATAATGAACAACAAATATATGAAGAATCCCAGGTCTCCATCAAAGTTCCCGAGAACTCTTCCATGATCCAACTTGGTGCAGGAGGTGGATGATATCACTAAATTTCTTTGCAGGTTAAGTGGAGAAGCCAATACTCACAACTTCCACTCATGGATGTATGCTTTCGTGAGGACTATCGAGATCAATAGAGCTGATTCGATAATCAATTGGGTAGAGATCATCAGTGACAACATCGGTGAGAAACTTGAGTGTGAGGTGGACTTACAACTTCAAAATGACTTCATACCTAGTATATGCAGCAGCCTCGCAGGGCATATTTTCCAAGCTGGATAGATGGGGCGTACTGGCGAAAGATCCTATCTTTGAGTGCTATCCACAGTTGACAGTTCTGAATGCCACAAAGATTACAAAGCGGTCAACGATGGGTTCTTCTATGAATTCATCTGCAAACTAAATAGTGATCTAAAGACCAACAGGGTGAGCAAAGAAGCTTGGGAAGCTGTATCTCAGCATGGCTGCATTTTCATCTAGTTTGCAGACTTCACCTATCTCAGGGTAACTAGCTTTTCGGGAGAACCAGTAAAGTTGCGAGGTATCCAAATGACAAGTGGGTCATCATGGAGTTGTGCAGACAACTCATGGAGATGCATGACTTACAATCAAAGTGGCACAAGTCTATAGGTTTCTTTCTAGTCACAGTGGGTTACTACAGCTGCCAGAGCATCCACAAAGCTAGAGGAGTCGAAGCTGAAATGTTTTCTGAGTATGAGCCTGAGTTCTTCCCAGCATGGCTAAACTTTGACCCATATGGAGTAGCGAGGAAGACAATCTCCTAGGAATACTCACATGTGCCTTCGTTGGAGGACTTCTGGATGAAGTGCAGGAATGAGTATGAAGTCAGAAAGAAAGACTTCAACAGGTTATCGATGCAACAAGTGTCTGATTATGGTTTGGCACAAATACCTGCAGATCTCATGAGATGATGGGCATGTGATACTTGACTCGTATCATCAGATGGGAGGAGATAGAGCTGCTCTTCAGGAAAACATTGGTGGCTGCCAGACGATTGAAGAAAGATCTTCCACAGTTCTGGTTAACACTTCGAACTAGTTGCTGACAAAGGGGTATTGCCTGGATGAAGCATTGATGAATCAGATCACAGGCAACTTTACCACAGGAGACTCCAGCAAGAGGAAGCACGAAGGTGAAAGCAGCAGAAGGCTAGGAAAAACTTAAAGTTCACAAGAAGTCTCACATACGGAGAAGGCCAAATCTACGGCTATCGTGTTCAGTTCCAACTTCTCCAACATCAACTCATAGCACTTTAACAGCACCATGGAACCTCAGAGAGATCTTGTTGTTCCTCCTTTGAATCCAACGTCATTTGTATTTTCTCCTCGACCACTCAGGTCTTCACCTATCCATGCGGAGAAGTTGAAAGCACAGATGGCGGAGTTTGAAAAAGCATTATCTTTGGACAATTCAGAGGGTGGCAGTCATAACACGGTGGCAAATTCTGATAGAGCGGAGTCAGAGCATGAGATGGTGGTGCACTCGGTGACTTCTCATTCCCCAAAAAACAAAATTTTCATCATGGTTAGCTTTGCAGATGATCCCAAAATCCAGAGAGGAGATCAACCTAGAAGAACACGACTTTCAGTTGCTCTTGAGTTTGGGTGGAAGAGATAGAAGACCTAAAGTTGCCAAAATGACTTCTAGGTTGATTATTGAGGAATCGGGACAAAAGTTCACTGAGTTATCTGTTCCAGCAAAAGGAAAGCACAAGGGAGAGCTCACGGCAGCTGATATAGCAGTGACCAAAGTGCCAATAGGTCAAACTACCACAAAAGGATTAAAGCAGGATACACAGACACTAATGAATGCTTTATTCCTTAAGCTTGACAAAGAGAAGGCTGAGAGATCCAAGCTTCAAAAGTGGTGTTCCAGCTGTGCGAGATCATTGCTAAGGTTGCTAAACCTTCCTCTCAGCCCATTCTAGCACATGAGCAGGTGAGTGATCATCGATGCGGAGGTAGAAGATGCGGGGGACCAGTCAAATATTGTCCACTTGGAAGGAACAAATCATTCACCAAGCTTCAGAACAATTCAAACCAATACCGGCTGAATTGGAGAACATGCACAGGGAATATCTCAGCTAAAGGAACTGATGACACAGATAGAAGATGAGAACATAGTTGTTGAAAGTCATCTGGATACTTTGGCTAAGATACACTCGTTGCCAAAGGATGTGTTGATTGCAGAGCAGATCGTGCCTGGTGATTGGTAGAAAAGGGGAAGCAGTTAGAAATTTCAGTTTCCTTCCATGTAGAGATCCTCAAACTCATGTTGAAGAGGATGCAATTTTTGAGAGTAAGATGGGAGAAGTGCCGGTGAGCATCCCAGATGAATTACCTACTTCCCATGAGGAATTTATGTTGGTTGTGTGGAAAGAAGTTGATGAAGCCACCATACCTTTCACGATGGATTCAATTGGTAGACTCATAAAGCTTCAGGAAGATGTTGAGGGATATGGGCCTGGTTTAGAGAAAGTGAAGGCTAACATTGTTGCTTTGTCCAGAGGGTTGTTACAGTTCAGAACCGAGAGAGATGCTTATTGTTAAAATAGATGGGAAGATGTTGAGTTACATGTTTGACAAGTATATTCAATATCAAAACAAAAATAAAGTATAAGTGTTATAGTTGGCAGATCTTCTTTTTTTTCTTCTTCTTCTCTTATTTCTTATGTTCCCGGATGAAAATGTAAAATTAAAGTTATTGGTTTAAAAACCATTACTTTAAGTTATTTGGAAAGATTCTTTAAGATAGGTGACAGATGTGCACAATTTTGGCTTAAACTCCTGATGCATGTCACTAAGAGAGGAATTCTAGGAAGATGACTACCAAATGTTCCCTTTACTACTTCTTCATGTTCTAGTTCAATTGTAGTTTCCCATTTGTAATTTCCCTCTACACTATAAGTAGAGGAAGAACCTACGGGTTAAAGATGGAATTTGTAATCAACATTCTTGTGTTCCAGACTTTGAGTGAAACCCTTGATAGCTTTCTACAAGCAAAGGAATAGAGAAGATATTTCCAGAGAACTTTGTGTCAACGGTGCATTCGTCTCGTATTTATTTCTAGATCTATTCATAAACTTTGTGTTATTCTAGATCTAGATCTGAAAGTTTCCTTTGCTTTGAATTTTGTGTTTAATGATCTATTTGTTTTAATCTATGTGCATGCGATCAACTCTGTAAACTATTGATTGGGTTGCACATCCTCTCTCCTTTCTCCCATTTCCTATTATTTTCCTCTTCTGCAGATTTTTCCTTTCTTTTACAGCTGCTTACTTGTTGCAAAACTGTCTAGCTATGGTTCATGAGCTACATAGTTAAAGTAATACCAACAAATAGATATTAGGACATATAATTGACAAAATCTTACACGGAGCCTCACCGGTAAATGAGGAGATTTATCTCATGATTGCCTATGTTTTCAGCTGTGCAGAAAATCTAGCCAACACCAAGGTACGGTGATCAACTATGTGGAAGGTCGTCCAAATATCTCAAAAAAATTGTATATGAATGCTATCGAAGGTTCTTATCGATAGAGCATGAGTACCATGTTAAAAAGAAAAATAATTTTGATAGAAAACTGAATATTAGAGAACCTCCAAATCTTATGTCACTTGGGAATTGGTATAAAACTTTCACACAAGTATGAATAACATCATAGGTCTTCCTATATAAATGTATTGTGTCACATGAATAATATATAGTGTTTTGTGTGAAATTGTTCAATTTTATTGAGTTATATTGTTATGTAATTGCTCTACCAAATCATTTCATATCAGAGTGGGAGGATCATGTAAGGGATTGCTGATGAAGTTTGAAGGGGCAACTTCATTTCTTTTATAATCACCCATTCATGAGAAAAATAAACTATCGAGTTTTTAATTTTAGAAGCTTTGGTTTTGTAGAAAAGAATATATTTATGTATAGTTCGAGAGTGTGTTTACATAGATGAAGAAGACTGCCACCATAAATCTCAAAGAATTATGCAAGATATTGTGGAGGAGAAAATAAAGTTGTTTGCTCAGTGCAGCTAGTGTGCAGATTAAGATTTGCATATCAATGTTTCAGCGACAAAAGCTTCTATGACCTTATAAAAATCTTGTCAAAGCTAGTATATGGGTGCCGTAGTGGTGACATCAATAGATCTGATAAAGAATTGACTCACCGTACTTAAAAATCATTCACAGCTGGCTTTGAATTCTTGTATGTACAGAAATTCAGAACCAGTTCATTCTAAGTTTGTGTTATGTTCATTATCCATTGCTTGCCAGCCAGTCACCCAGGTTCTAATCCCCTAGACCCTAAGGGACCGGTTACCTTAACATTTACATAGCCTATTAAAAGGACTCGCCCTGCATTAACACACCAAGAAGTGTGCCTAAGTCCCTCATGCATCATTAACTCTGAGTAGCATATCTTTAACCCACGACCTATTGCTGTGATCCACTTGTCCCAGTTTAGAGAGATTTTTTTGTTCAAAATTTGTCCGACTTTAGTTTAATGACTCCTTACGAACATACGTGACAGTTAGGGTAGTTGAGTTCCAAGCATCTTGGATCTGGTATATGATCTATCTGCAATGTGCATCGTTTGGATATACTTCACATCCTCATTGGCTTGCATTGCACTTGAAGATGTACAGCTGTCATCGTCATATTCTGTAGCAGCTAAGATTATTGTACCACCATTTCACTCACTCATCACACCGCTGGGCTTTTTTCGAGTTCTTCATAAAAGCGTGGGCAAAGTCATCCATAGGTCAAGTCATAGTTAATAAGGTTGACTTAATTTTTGTGTATTCAAATTAGTTCAAGTTTTCGGTCAAGATTTTAAGTTTGTTTAATACGTTTGTCTCATTTAAGTAATGTGAATATATTACTTTTGAAATTTTCTTGTTTAATGTCATAGTTTTAGTGTGGTTAATACCACAATTTTATTTTGTAATTATATAAACTAGCAATCGTACCTGAAATGTATAATGGGAAAGTAGAAGGGGTTCTTTTGAAGAATTTATACTAGAAAGAGAGAAATATAGGGGAGGAAATGGGTGAAGGTGAAGGGTGTAGCAAAATTAAAAAGTAGAAACAATGTGAAACAATTTTCTTTGGGAATTGTGACAACCTACTATAATGTGCAGGATCTTGAATCATAATTCAAGGTATTACAATTTAAGTGGGAATTGTGACAGCCTGACTGAGAATTTCTAGCCGTATAAGAAGACTAATAAAGCTATTGTTAAAATAGGAACCTGCAACAAACAATACCAATGTTACCTATAAGTTTTAAGCTTAAACAATCACAATGTCAATGTTCTAGGTCTCATTACAATGTAGTATTTGAGACATTGAATGCAACAAATTGCACCCAAGTATTATGTCCCAATTCCTAAACATATATGCTTACACTTTAAGGGCATTTGAAGATTCATAACATGTCATTAATTATACTTTGAGGTAATTGTAAAAAAAAATTGTTGTGAAATGCAAAAAGATTTGTTGTTGTGTAATATGCATTTATCTCTTAATGTGTTCAATTTGATAGATTCTAAATGGACGACATTATCGTAATTTCTTCTAATATTAATGAAGTCACTATAACATCTCAATAGTATGGAATTTATTCAATGAAATGATTATGGGTTATGTAGATTACACAACATATATAACAAATCTCCCGATACACTTGAAAGCATGATTATTTACAAGAAGGCTAGAAACAAGTGGACTTGACTGATATTGTATTATCTTCTTGAAGCATTCCCCTCTTCACAAAGTGGGCCACCATATATTTCTCAATTTTGGTTTCAATCAAACTATAGATACTTAATACCATTAAATATTTTATCACCAAGATACTCATAATGCCATAATAAATTTTTTTAAAAACCTCAAGTTTGTTAGAATTCACCATATTACATCACACATTAATTGCTCTTGGTTGTCCCTAAAGAGGGAAAGCAACAATTTAACAATTGCAAAATAGTGTCACTTGCAAACTTGTAACTAAATGAACTATGATGAAATGAAGTATCATAGATTCATATGTATGTGAAGGCAAACAATATTTGTAGCAACTACCCAATTTAAGTGCCACATTAATCCACGCACAAGCACAAGCACAACCACCAGTGAAAACTATTACTTAAGGTGCTTTGGACATTTGTGCAACTCTTCATGTCAAGCCCCTCCATGGAGTTGTACACATTCTGATAAATATTTAAAGACATCTTCAATACTTGATTGGAGCCACAATATACTCATTGGGTCATCTTTGTCAAAAAGGTTGAGAAAAAAACACTACCTAGGACAAATATTACTTGAACCAATCACTCAAAAATTAAGATGTACATGCATCAAAGCAATGCCATATCAAACGTAGGGAGAACTTGAGTTTAAGATCCAACTAAGGAGACTTTTCTCCGATACCATTATTCATCATATAATATTGAGTCATAATGGTGTTTTCACATTAATGGACCATTAATAAGTGTTTTACACAATATCATTCAAATAATATTGAGTTTGGAATACTATGTTCAAGTTGAACCATTGCATGCACTCTTCCGTGGTTTCATTCCACAAACATTTGTAAATGGATTAATACCTTTGAGTGGGCTAGTTACTAATCAAAAGAATGACATCGATCAGATTTTAATGTTTTTGATAGAGCTCTACATTGGTTGTGGAAAGAAAGAGAGTGCAATTTGAAATTGGTTTTCCGGACCAAGTTTGAAGTTACATTTGACAAGATGACGAGATGTGTGAAATTTGAAGTTAATCAATTAAAATGACATATAATCAATTAAACTTACTTGAATTTCTGGAATAATTCCATTTCCATAGGTGGTAGCAATTATGGAGAAAGAGTTTAAAGTTGAAAATACTTTGCTTGATCTATCACAACCAAAGAATTATCTTTCTCGATTCTTCTATTGAATTCCCTATTATATGAAATAATTTTTATCAAATTCTACAAAATACCTTAAATTCAAACACCGATACTTTAGAAACTGTTAAAGTATGTGGGCTGGATTATTCAACCTGTTGTGGTTTAATGACAATGGGAGCTCTTATTAATTAATAGCTTGGCCCATGTACAACCACCTAATGGAAATGGGGAACCATTGAAATATTGTGGTCCATGTTCAAATTCTTCAATAACAATAAGTTGGACCATAACTACAATGGTCATGTGAATAGCTTGTGGATGACGCCCGATTGTGGGAGAATAAATGATCTAATTTCATATTGGAATAAGTGAGAACATAACTAGTTGTGAAAGTTTTCATCTATACAATTCAAGTGGGATCGACAATATATATGCTAAGTAGAGAGCTAAAAGGAGGTTATCCAACTTGAAATATTTTGTAAATGAAATAGAGAGAAAGAGAAAGAGGCGAGTAAACCAAATGGAGAAAGTTCCATAAGGATTACAACCATAGTTATGTATGAGTGTTTGAGATTTGTAGTCAAGCCACGCTTTTATCAGTAGATGTCATATGACTTTAAGATCTAAATAAAAATATCTATTTTTATGTGTGGGTATCCATTATGTACTATGAGAAATGGCACAAATGCCTTAAAACCACATCCTTTTGTAGTCAAATTGGTGTCATAGATAGGGAATAACTTTGTGAGAGATTAATTGAGGGAGTTGTAAAAGGAAGGCTAAAGAAAGCACCAAACATAAGGTATCTAGTAGACTATTGTTCTCCACTATGAGAAAGTGGGTAGAGGACATCAAATAAATGAACTAAGAGTCCCCAAGGATATAGTGACTAGGGGAGTTGTGTTAGTGTGCAAAAAGAGAGAATCATGCCAAGATAAGATGGTTCAAAATATGTAGTGGGTACAATAGTAGCGAGAGTGTTGGAATGGATACTTGAGTAAAATTTAGGGTGTAAGGACCAAACTAGAAGTTGAGGAAGATCTTAAAAGATGTCTTGAGGCTCACGAGGGCTGAAAGAGATGATGGAGGATAAACTATCTCTTAGGATAAACAAATGCTATAGATAGAGGTTATATGCTCTATTGGAAAGTCCAATACAAAAGAGATGATGTGTAGGAGGGTACATAGGAGAAAATAAGAAGACTCGACTCAAATTCGACATCAAAATGAGAGATTACGTAAAGATTTCACAAATAACAAGCAATGTATGGAGTATAAGAGGAGTCTCTTTGTACAAAGAGACTAACACATCATGTTTAGGGGTGCTACTATAAATGTAGAAGCAAAGGACATCACACAAGTTGAATGTTCACGGATACAATGGGTAGAAAGAAAGAAGGAAATAAATTATATGAATGTCCACAAATGACCAATAGTAGGTCAATGGGACTGAAGGATACAACCATTAACAATAGAAAGTTCTAGGTAGAGATAATTGAAGAGGTGAACTGATGAAGTAAAGTACAAAGACAAAATAGAGCAATGCACCACCAAAACAAATGGAAAGGTTATTGATATAAATAGTAATGACGGGTGAACAAAATCTCTAAGAGAGAGCATGCAAAGACTACATAAAGGATAAAGTGTGAAAAATAAAATCACTCGATGGAGGGTAAGGTGCCGAAGATTATGAAGACACCATCGCAAGAGGAGATGTGATAGATATTTTGCACAAGGTACAAGACCAACGGAATGTGTTGCTTGGTCGTGGTGGATACTTTGGAAGAACTAAACACTTTGTATTGGAAGAGATGGTGTATAAGTTACAAAGGATGTGTTGATTGCAAAGAAGATCGTGCTCAAGGATTGGTAGAAAATGGGAAGAATTTAGAAATTTCGAGTTTCCTTCCATGTAGAGATCCTCAAACTCATCTTTGAGGATGCACGGTTGCTAGAGAGTAAGATAGGAGAAGTGTTGGTGAGCATCCCGGATGAATTACCTACTTCCCATGAGGAATTTATGCTGGTTATGTGGAATGAATTTGATGAATCCACCATACCTTTCACGATGGATTCAATTGGTAGACTCATAAAGCTTCAGGAAGATGTAGAGGGATATGGGCTTTGTTTAGAGAAAGTGAAGGCTAATGTCTGCTTTGCTTTGTCAGAGGGTTGTTACATTTCGAACCGATAGAGATGCTATTGTTAAAAAAGATGGGAAGATGTTGAGTTACATGTTTGAAAAGTATATTCAATATCGAACAAAATAAAGTATAAGTGTTATAGTTGGCGATGTTCTTTCTTCTCTTATTTCTTATGTTCCCGGATGAAAATGTAAAATTAAAGTTATTGGTTTAAAACCATTACTTCAAGTTATTTGGAAAGATTCTTTAAGTTAGGTGACAGATGTGCACAATTTTGGCTTAAACTCATGATGCGAGTCACAAAGAGAGGAACTGCCAAATGTTCCCTTTACTACTTCTTCACGTTCTAGTTCGATTATAGTTTCCCATTTATAATTTCCCCTCTACACACTATAAGTAGAGGAAGAACCTACGGGTTAAATTATGGGAATTGGTAATCAAAATTCTTGTGCTTCAGGACTTCTAGCTGAAACCCTTGATAGCTTTCTGCAATCAAAGGAATAGAGAAGAGATTTTCAGAGAAATTTGTGTCAATGCGGTGCATTCGTCTCGTATTTATATCTAGATCTATTCATAAACTTTTTGTTATTCTAGATCTAGATCTGAAAGCTTCCTTTGCTTTGAATTTTATGTTTAATGATATATTTGTTTTAATATATGTACATGCGATCAACTCTGCAAACTATTGATTGGGTTGCACATCCTCTCTACTTTCTCCCGTTTCCTATTATTTTACACTTTTGCAGATTTTTCCTTTCTTTTACTGCTACTTAGTTGTCTTTGTAGAGTACATCTAACTATGGTTCATGAGCTACATAGTTAAAGTAATAGCAAAAAATAGATATTAGGACATATAATCGACAAAATCTTACATGGGAGCCTCACTTTGGTAAATGAGGGAGATTTATCTCATGATTTGCCATGTTTTTAGCTATGCGAAAAATCTAGCCAACACCAAGGTACGGTGATCAACTATGTGGAAGTTCGTCCAAATATCTCAAAAAATTTGTATATGAATGCTATCAAAGGTTCTTATCGATAGAGCATGAGTACCATGTTAAAAAGAAAAATAATTTTGATAGAAAACTGAATATTAGAGAACCTCCAAATCTTATGTCACTTGGGAATTGGTATAAAACTTTCACACAAGTATGAATAACATCATAGGTTTTCCTATATAAATGTATTGTGTCACATGAATAATATATAGTGTTTTGTGTGAAATTGTTCAATTTTATTGAGTTATATTGTTATGTAATTGCTCTACCAAATCATTTCATATCGGTGTGGGAGGATCATGTAAGGGATTGCTGATGAAGTTTGAAGGGGAAACTTCATTTCTTTTATAATTGCCCATGCATGAGAAAAATAAACTATCGATTTTTAATTTTAGAAGCTTTGGTTTTGTAGAAAAGAATATATTTATGTATAGTTTGGAGAGTGTGTTTAAATAGATGAAGAAGGCCGCCACCATAAATCTCAAAGAATTATGCGAAGATATTGTGGAGGAGAAAATAAATTTGTTTGCTCGATTGCACAGCTAGTGTGCAAATTAAGATTTGCATATCAATGTTTCGAGTAACAAAAGCTTCTATGACCTTATAAAAATCTTGTCAAAGCCAATATATGGGTGCCATAGTGATGACATCAATAGATATGATAAAGAATTGAATCACTTTGTACTTAAAAATCATTCACATCCGGGTTTGAATTCTTGTATGTATAGAAATTGAAGCGATTCATTCTAAGTTTGTGTTATGCTCATTATCTATTGCTTGCCCAAATTTGGGCAGTCACCTGAGTTCTAATCCCCTGCACCCTAAGGGACCGGTTACCTTAACATTTACATAGCCTATTAAAAGGATGCGCCTGTATTAACAAACCAAGAAGTGTGCCAAGTCACTAAATCGTTAACTCTTGTAATATCTTAAAAATAATATTCATTATCTGTTGTCCCATGGTTCCGAGAGAGTCTTGGATCTGGTATATGCATTATCACGTGCATATACCCGCCAATATTTGATCATCTTCGTGCGAAATATCTATCTACAATGTGCATCATTTGGATATACTTCACATCCTCATTGGCTTGCATTGCACTTGAAGATGTACAACCTGTCATAGTAATATTCCTCAGTAGCAGCTAAGATTATTGTACCACCATTTCACTCACTCATCACACCGCTGGTATTTTTTCGAGTTCTTCATAAAAGCATGGGCAAAGTCATCCATAGGTCAAGTCATAGTTAAGAAGGTTGAATTAATTTTTGTGTATTCAAATTAGTTCAAGTTTCGGTCAAGCTATTAAGTTTGTTTAATACGTTTGTCTCATTTAAGTAATGTGAATATATTACTTTTGAAATTTTGTTGTTTAATGTCATAGTTTTAGTGTGGTTAATACCACAATTTTATTTTGTAATTATATAAACTAGCAATTTTACCTTAAATGTATAATGGGAAAGTAGAAGGGGTTCTTTTGAAGAATTTATACTAGAAAGAGAGAAATATAGGGGAGGAAAATTGGTGAAGGTGAAGTGTGTAGCAAAATTAAAAGTAGAAACAATGTGAAACAATTTTCTTTGGGAATTGTGACAACCTACTATAATGTGCGAGCTCTTGAATCATAATTCAAGGTATTACAATTTAAGTGGGAATTGTGACAGCATGACTGAGAATTTCTAGCCGTATAAGATGACTAATAAAACTATTGTTAAAATAGGCACCTGCAACAAACAATACCAATGTTACCTATAAGTTTTAAGCTTAAACAATCACAATGTCAATGTTGCAGGTCTCATTACAATGTAGTATCTGAGACATTGAATGCAACAAATTGCACCCAAGTATTATGTCCCAATTCCTAAACATATATGCTTACACTTTAAGGGCATTTGAAGATTCATAAGATGTCATTAATTATACTGGAGGTAATTGTGAAAAAAAAATTGTTGTGCAAGATGCATTAAAAGATTTGTTGTTGTGTAATATGCATTTATCTCTTAATGTGTTCAATTTGATAGATTCTAAATGGATGACATTATCGTAGTTTCTTCTAATATTATTGAAGTCACTATAACATCTTAATAGTATGGCATTTATTCAATGAAATGATTATGGATTATGTAGATTACACAACATATATATCAAATCTCCTTGATACACTTGAAAGCATGATTATTTACAGAAGGCTAGAAACAAGTGGACTGACTCGATCTTGTATTATCTTCTTACAAGCGTTCCCCTCTTCACAAAGAGGCCACCATATATTTCTCTGTTTTTGGTTTCAATCAGCAACTATAGATACTTAATACCATTAAAGATTTGATCACCAAGATACTCATAATGCCATAATAAAAAATAATTTAAAAACCTCAAGTTTGTCAAAATTCACCATATTACATCACACATTAATTGCTCTTGGTTGTCCCTAAAGAGGGAAAGCAACAATTTCAACAATTGCAACATAGTGTCACTTGCAAACTTGTAGCTAAATGAACTATGATAAAATGAAGTATCATAGATTCATATGTATGTTAAGGCAAACAATATTTGTAGCAACTACCCAGTTTATGTTCCACATTAATCCAGCACAAGTGCACAAGCACAACCACCAATGAAAACTCTTACTTAAGGTGCTTTGGACATTTGTGCAACTCTTCATGTCAAAGCCCTCCATGGAGTTGTACACATTACGATAAAGATTTAAAGACATCTTCAATACTTGATTGGAGCCACAATATACTCGTATGGTCATCTTTGTCAAAAAGTTTGAGAAAAACACTACCTAGGACAAATATTACTTGACCAATCACTCAAAAATTAGGATCTACATGCATCAAACAATGCCATATCAAACTTAGGGATTTCACTTGAGTTTAAGATCCAAATAAGGAGACTTTTCCGATACCAATATTCATCATATAATATTGAGTCATAATAGTGTTTTCACATCAATGGACCATTAATAAGTGTTTTGCACAATATCTTTCAAATAATATTGAGTTTGGAATACTATGTTCAAGTTGAGTCATTGTATGCACTCTTAGTGGTTTCATTCCACAAACATTGGTAAATGGATTAATACCTTTGAGTGGGCTAGTTACCAATCACAAGAATGAAATTTGTCAGATTTTAATGTTTTTGATAGAGTTCTACATTGGTTGTGGGAAGAAAGAGAGTGCAATTTGAAATTGGTTTTCTGGACTCAAGTTTGAAGTTACATTTGACAAGATGATGAGATGTGTGAAATTTGAAGTTAATCAATTAAAATGACATACAATAAATTAAACTTACTTGATTTTTGGAATAATTCCATTTCCATAGGTGGTAGCAATTATGGAGAAAGAGTTTAAAGTTGAAAATAATTTGGTTGATCTACCGCCAACCAATGAATTATTTTTCTCGATTCTTCCATTGAATTCCTTATTATATGAAATAAATTTTTATCAACTTCTACAAAATACCTTAAATTCAAACACCGATACTTTAGAAACTGTTAAAGTATGTGGGCTGGATGGTTCAACTCTTGTGGTTTAATGACAATGGGAGCTCGATAATTAAGAGCTTGACCCATGTACAACCACCTAATGGAAATGGGAAATAGTTGAAAGATTGTGGTCCATGTTCAAATTCTTCAACAACAATAAGTTGGACCATAACTGCAATGGTCATGTGAATAGCTTGTGGATGACGCAATTGCTGGGAGAATAAATGATCTAATTTCATATTGGAATAAGTGAGAACATAACTGGTTGTGAAAGTTTTCATCTATACAATTCAAGTTGGATCGACAATATATATGCTAAGTAGAGAGATAGAAGGGAGGTTAGCCAACTTGAAATAGTTAGTAAATAAAATAGAGAGAAAGAGAAAGAGGCGAGTAAACCAGTCGGAGAAAGGTCCATAAGGATTACACCATAGTTATGTATGAGTGTGTGAGCTTTGTAGTCAAGCCACACTTTTATCATAGATGTCGTATGAATTTAAGATAAAAAAAATATCTATATTTATGTGTGGGTATCCATTATGTACTATGAGAAATGGTACAAATGCCTTAAAACCACATCCTTTTGTAGTCAAATTGGTATCATAGATGGGGAATAACTCGGGAGAGATTAATTGAGGGAGTTGTCAAAGGGAAGGCTAGCAAGCACCAAACATAAGGTATCTAGTAGACTATTGTTCTCCACTATGAGAAAGTGGGTAGAAGACATCAAATAAATGAACTAAGAGTCCCCAAGGATATAGTGACTAGGGAGTTGTGTTAGTGTGCACAAAAGAGAGAATCATGCCAAGATAAGATGGTTCAAAATATGTAGTGGGTACAATAGTAGCGAGAGTGTTGGAATGGATATCTTGAGTGAATTTTAGGGTGTAAGAACCAAACTAGAAGTTGAGGAAGATCATAAAAGATGTCTTGAGGCTCGAGGGCTCAAAGAGATGATGGAGGAGAAAATATCTCTCAAGAGAAACAAATGCTATAGATAGAGGTTATATGTCTATTGGAAAGTCCAATACAAAATAGATGAGGTGTAGGAGGAGAAAAGAAGAAGAATCGACTCAAATTCGACATCAAAATGAGAGAGATTACGTAAAGATTGCACAAATAACACACAATGTATGGAGTAGAAGAGGAGTCTCTTTGTACAAAGAGACTAACACATCATGTTTAGGGGGTGCTACTATAAATGCAGAAGCAAAGGACATCACACAGTTGAATGTTTGCGGATGCAATAGAAAGAAAGAAGGAAATAAATTATATGAATGTCCACAAATGACTAATAGTAGGTCAATGGGACTAAAGGATACAACCATTAACAATAGAAAGTTCTAGGTAGAGATAATTGAAGAGGTGAACTGATGAAGTAAAGTACAAAGACAAAATAGAGCAATGCACCACCAAAACAAATGGAAAGGTTACCGATATAAATAGTAATGACGGGTGAAGAACATCTCTAAGAGAGAGCACACAAAGACTACATAAAGGATAAAGTGTGAAAAATAAAATCACTCAATAGAGGGTAAGGTGCTGAAGATTATGAAGACACCATCACAAGAGGAGATGTGATAGATATTTTGCACAAGGTACAAGACCAACGGAATGTGTTGCTTGGTCGTGGTGGATATCGGAAGAACTAAACACTTTGTATTGGAAGAGAAGGTGTATAAGTTGGGATTAGATCACAAGAGGAATACCTACCCATACAAAGTGACCTACTTAGTGGAAGGCCAATAAGCCATCGCAAGAGAGAAATGCGAGGTGAATACGAAGATAAGAGGATTCAATGATTGCGTGAGGTGCTATATCTTGACAATGGATGCTTGTCATGTCTTGCTAGGGAGACCATGACAATGACTGTGAAATGATCTAAGAAGGGAGGGAAAATATAGTGAGGGTGCATAAGAATGGTAACAATTTCCATCGTTTACCATTGCAAGAGGAAGGCACATAGCGGTGGAGTCATATGGCAATGCATAAAGAAAGTAGAGAGGAATAATACGCAAAAATAAATAAAATGTTGTGCCGAGGACCATAGAAGAAAATCTCAAAAGTTGAGAAATGGGTGAAAGAGGAAGATGACATCAATTGAGAATACGTTGTGATTTAGAAAAAAAATTGTGAGGAAAAGGCCAAAGAATGCAATTCAACTCGATGATAGTTTGGAAGAGTATTGCGCCTAAAATAGAGGATGAAGGAAAAGATGTGAAGGTCAAGGAAGATGACCTAAGATCATAGATAAAGGTGATAGAGTAGGAATGGATAAAGTTGTGTGGAACCCATGTGATAGAAACGACAAGAGAGATTACATAGCTAAGTGAAGAGGAGGGCACAAGATTGGAAACCCCAGTTGAGGGAAATGAAGAATACATAGATAAAGGAGAGTGTAATAGTGGGGACACATTGCCAAAGGGAGAAGGATAAAAATAAGGTTCCCTAAAGGTGATAAAGGAAGTGTTATTGGTGAAGGAAGTTGCGGTGTTGCACAATGAGAATAACACAAAAGGAGAAGATATTCATACATATATTGAAGGAAAACATGGAGAAGAATACGAGTGATGGTTGGACATTATTTGGAAGGAACAATAACAGGTAGAAGAGATTGCCTTGTAGGCAACAAGTGAGGAGCAACCAATGGTGAAGGTTATGGAATTGCATGGAAGAGATAGTACAAAAGGAGGAATGATGGAGGAAGAGATCTACGTACATCTCATAAAAGGAGGTGAAGAGGAGGTCACCAAGGGAAATACACACGAAAGAAGTTTTCAAAGTTGAGGGAAGAAAATAGAAGGTCCATAATTGGAAAGGAGGCCATGGTGCGGAGAAAAAAAGAATACGCAAAGAGGAAGAGGATGATCTTGTAGGAGAGAAGTCATACAAGGGATGTGATGAAGAAATAAGGGATAGGGCGCACAAGATAGTTGCAGAGATTGTCAAATATCCATAAAGGAAGAAAGAGATGTCAAGAAACTAGCTGATTATGACCTAGTGTTCCGTGGGTCAATCAAAATTGGAAAGAAATATTGTAAAGGAAAAATGGGCAAGGGGACAAGTAGCGCGTAGAAGAGTAGATGCACCGAAAGTGCTAGACCATGGAAGAGAAAGGCCATAGACAAAAGGATGTTAACCTTGGGAAGGATGGTTATTGAGAACACCAAGCCTAAAGAAGAAAGTTCACATTAATGCCCAATCCCTCTTTACGCAAATCACCAGCTGGGAAGGCTGATTATCCACATTGTGAAAAGTAGCTATGAGAAACTTGATCCCCAACGCGTCATTGATCACTCTTGAAGAGGTCATAAATTGTGTGAATTTGTTAGCCAAGGGAAAACAAAGGTTTGAAGAGACTGGTAACTTATTGACCCTATATAAAATAAAGAGTACCTGGTAACTTAAAAGAGACTAAAGTAACTTATCCGCATGGTTTTAATGTAGCAGAGAAAGGCACCTTAGCATTTTACAAGAGAGAAAGGATATGCAAAGATGTCACGATTGGTGTGCATAACATGGTGATGCAAAATTTCTTGAGCATGTGCAAAGGATCACGATATTATGCAACATTCCTTATTTTTGGTCTCAAACAGGTGTATTAATCAAGTTTTAGAGTGAAGCTCACGGGAGATGACAAATTTATTGGGATGATAGTGCGAAGGTTTTTTGAAGATCAACCTTCCATAAAGTCCTTACTTTCGTAGGCTAGATAAACTTCGTAGTAGAGAGCGAGATCTACGATGGACCATTGAAATAACATAAGAGTGATACCAATGTTGTTGATCTAGGGAATGCCTATTAGATTGTGCAAATGTGTGATGTATAATCCGTATGTGACCAAAAACAAACAAGAGTGCCACAATGAAAAGGTAATCTTGAGGGAATCTGCTTGGATCCACCAAAGTGTCAATCTACACACATAGCCTTATCTAAAGTTTAGAAGAGTGAAACTTCCAAGTTACACTGATAGAAGTGTCCAAAGGGAAAAAAATGAAGAATAAAAACTCCTCAATTATTTCTTGATAAATATACTGAATTGGATTTACTTCCAAAATCCTTGCATCATGTGGTTGATGAAATGATAAATATATTGAATTGGATTTACTTCCAAAATCCTTGCATCATGTGGTTGATATTTTCATCAGACATGTTGAGTGATTATCCAAGTGTGTAAATCATCATTATTTGCATGTATTCAAACCCCAACTCCACATATTTTATGAGAGGAACTATTATTTCTCATTGCCTGATTTTGGACTTATATAAATTTTCCCGTAAATGTTCCAAGTGGAGATTGAGTTTGACTAAGAAAGTGGGCTCAAATGACAGTATTGTTCTCATATAATTGGAAAAATAAGTTTTGATGTATAGACATATATCAACTTCAGCAATTAAAAGATGAGAACCCTTGCCTACATGGGATAGCCAATGTATAGTGGAGATGTGACATGCGGCCAACCTATTGTTTAAAGGATGTGGGTGGTAGTTGGTGACAATGTTTGATGACTCCCTAATACACCTACAAAGTCACGCAACAAGATGAAAATTGTTAGTGTTTCATCTATTTTTTCAATGATCTTAATGGCATCTATATGAAACTTCTCTCTAAGAGTTTACAACTGACTAATGGAGTATTACAGACTTCTATGGTGTCTCCCTACAGACCTATCCTAGACTAGACTATTTGCTCATAAGTACATTCAACAAACTCGGTTGGGGCTCTACTTCGTTGTTTCTTAACTCCCACACTTTTATCTACCACCTTTTCCTCTCTTTTAACTTTGATAAACTCATCCTTATCATATGCGACACCTCCCCGCTTCTCTCTTTGTGTTGGCTCTTTCTTCCTGCTTAAATTTAAATTTTGAACTTGAGTTAATTAATTGTATGAGCCATAAAGACACGAGACCAAGAACATTAAATACACTCATATAAGCACAAAAGAACTTTTTGAAGAAAAATAGAAATAAGGATGCCAAGACATTGAGGTACTTTCAAAATGCAATAACTTGATTCAATTTTTCCAAGGATAGCAACAATTGCACATTCCAAAGAAGCATGGGATATTTTACAAAATTTCTATCAAGGTCATGTCAAGATGAAGCTAGTTAGATTACAGATGTTATGGAGAGATTTTGAAACTCTACTGATGAAGTGTAATGCCCCTCCCATTACCACCTCTTGATTGTAGTTGCGTGGGCTCGAGTTGGCCCTTGCTTTGAGTGAGTTTGTTGTTCTAGCATCATGCTTACGATATGAATAATTCATAAAATGAAACAATTAAATGGAGTGTAAGAAAATAGTACTACCTTTCTAAAATTAGAATATTAGATATTGATGAAGGATAAAAGTAATTGTATGGAGATCTATCTTCTTATCTCATCGCTCCTTTAAAGTCAAGAGTACAATCATCTATATTTAAGAAAGCTCTAAAATTCAAGCTTCCATGACACTTTATTTATGGTAGGAGTCAAGCCTCAGTGCAACATGAGTTAACACCACCTCTGTGGATGAAGAGACTCGCATTCATCACATTATCGTTTCCATCCTAGTGGAAGGCTCGATGGACATTCATAACCTCTTTCCATGATTGTAAAATATTGGTAGCATTTAAATTAATCATTTGTAATAATAAAATAATAAGGGCAGTTTTGAAGTGTGCTTTAACGAACTAACCCTTTGGAACTCTTGTGGTGCCTTCGGCTTGTGTGGTGACATCATTATTATTACGATCCTTTAAACTCGAGAGCATTTATGAATCTTGAATTTTGAAACATATATATGTATAAGCGCATATAATGTTAAACGTTGATCTAACTAAATTTCATTACAATATCAATAAAAGGATCCGCATAATTTCCAAATGAGGAAACTAACGCATTAGGCGAGTGTTTTAACGGGAGTGGGTAAGATTTTGGTTAAAGTGAATTTTAAAATAATAAAACAATAACGACAATAAGTTATTTTAAATGTTTGAGAAAATTGAATGATTTAAATCATTTGAAATTTAAAATGTTAACAACAAAACAAAAATGAAAAGAAATAAATTATCAAATAATCTTAAATCCCTCAAAGTTTTGTTGGAGCCAGTGCCAACCTCAAACCAAGAAAGAATTAATAGAAAAATTTGGTTAATATGAGATTTCATCCGTGAGAGAATTTTTGGTCTGTGTGTTGATGAATGAAGAAGGCTTCTAGGCAAAGGATGGTTTTGACAAACTCATTGGTTTTGTTTGAAGTTTTCTTGGTGTGAAAGCTGAGTGGAGTAGAAGACTTGGATGCAATTTGGCTTTCCTATTTTTCTCCAACAAATTAAGCACAAACCTTATGAAAGAAGATGCACCTGGATGTCTCATATAGGCTTTAGCTTTGTCATAGTCCTTGTGGTCGTGAAACTCTCTTACGAATTTCTCTTCACCATTTTGGGTTTGGTTCGATTGATTTCAAGTGAAAATGGTGAACCTTATTTTAGCACCTGAATTTAATCCTCCTCCTGCATGCCAACAATGAGGTATGGTTTTTTTCAGCAAATTCATAGTATAGTCTTCAGCTGGAATGCAAAAGACCTTGTTGACAATTTTTGCACTCGTGCAAAAATGGGCAAATCGAAACTTCATCGTTATGTTGAAAAGTTTTGGGTGAAGTATACCTAAGCTAAAGGAAGTTTCGATGTTATCAGTTATTTCTGAATTAGTTACAAGATTAAGTGAAATCTGCAGTTATGTGTGTTGTATCAAAACAGAATAGATCACATAGTCTACAATTTCATGCCATCTTCAAGCAAAAAGAACACAAAGCCCCAAAGGACAACTATGTTGTCTTGATTAAGATGACATATTACAAATCAGGTGAAGTGCTGAGTTTTGAAGTAGCAAATAGAAATGTAGATTACAGAAAGTTAGAGTTCTTTACTGAATGTTACAAGTTCTCATCAATGTTCTTTCCTTCATGATTAAGGCATTCAATTATGTTACTGAGTTGTTTAGTTCATTATACAGTCCATACAGAAAATCTAGAATGCAGAAAGAAATACACAACTCATTTTCAGAATTCAATGTTTTATTCACAAGGAGAGTCAAATGTTTCCCACACAAGTCGTGGGATGTAACTAAAAGTAAAGTACAACTACTGAAAAGAAAGGTACACATGCATGAAAGAGAAAGCAAAGGAGTATGAGTGAACCCATCATTGCCTTTGGGTTTCTGTTCTTTGATTGAAGCATCTTCATCTTCACCTTTGTTTCTCCTTCATCTTCATTGTAGAAGCCATTGTACCTGAAAAGAAGAAGAGAATTAACTGTCAATTATGAGCTCAGGGATCAAGTCATATTCCTACACTATCCTACTTCATGCATATGAATCTTCTCCTAACAGGAGATGTATTCTACTTGAAGAACAAAACTGCATGCATGCTTTATTCACTCAGAAAGAAGAAGGAGAAAAGAAAGAAGAAAACATGGACATAAGAGAGGCCAAAAATCCTAATTATTTTCTATCTATTTTCCTAAGTGTGTAGGTATAGGTTGTAGCCAAAAGGATAAAGGCAAAAACTAGTTGCTACAGGCAAAAGCTAGTTGCTACGGGCAAAAAAATAAATTCGAAGCTAGTTGCTACGGGAAAGGATAAATTTTCAAATTAGAAGAAATAAGTTGTCCATCAGATTATACAATGCTGAGATACAAATGATTTGTAGTTACAGAAATAGAAGTCATTTAGAATGAAAATAGAGATGCTGCCATATCAAAGAAGTACAACTATCTATACAAGGGATTGATCAAATACAAATACAACTACAGTGAAGCTCAAGTACAATTGAAGTACAAAAGAAGATGGAACTACATTTTTACAAGACTTGAATTGTTCAACATGTAGGAGTTGTAAACAGAGTTCCAAAAATAATATGTTATGCATAGGTTCAAAAACAATATACATTATTTTAAAAGTCAAGAATATTGTTACAGTCAAGCATTTAATAGATGTGATTTTTAGAAAACAATGGCATTTCAAACACTCATCTCATGGAGAATTTCAATGTTCAAGTGATGACAATGTTGAAAGTTTGAAGAAAATATTCTCAAAAGGTGCTACATAAATTTCAGAAAAATCAAGTTGATCCTGAGACAATGAATTGTAACAAATGGATTCTCTATAATATAGAATTGAACCAAATATTTCAGAATGGACCTGAAGTAATGTACAAAACCTATATTTATAGAAATTCATAACCATCTTCTACAATATTCTCAACAAATGGTGAGATAACAGTTGTCCTAGCACAAAGCACTCATACAGAGAGGAGGCTGAAGTACAAATGTCCAGAAAGAAGAAAATACTCCATGTTCACCACAATAAAACAAAGGAAGGTACAAAGTAAATCAGAGTTTCATAAAAAGAAAACACATGATCACAGAGTCTTTTCAAGTTCATTTCATCAATGGCCGAGAATGACAGATACCTAGAACTCAGAAAATATAGATCTATAATTCATGATGCAGATTGGGCAAGAACAAACTCACTGTAGACAATCAAATGGTCAGAAATTTCGAGCAACTAGATGATGAAGTGAGAGGTCCATAGGCCCACGTGAGGTTTCAAACTCAGAATTCAATCAGAGAAACAAATCACATAACCCATGAATATTTCCAAAAGTTCAAGTGATACATTTAAAGAAGAAAAGAAAAAGAAGTTTACGCATGCAAGAGAGATTACCTATAAATGACTATGGCAGTCAAGAAATGAAACCTCAGCTTTCAAAAATATACAGAGGCACGAATGGTATAGAGGATAAAAGGACAGAGCCAAGCTTAAAGAAACAATAATGGTGGCCCACACTTCGACCACTGCACAAGAAACCATGAAACCAAAATAACAGAGAATATTTTGCAGAGAAGGAGCTCCAAAATACAGCAAAGGCCGAGCTCCAACCAAAACAGAATAATGGCGTCAAGAGGAAAATTTTCTAGGGCTTCACCTATACAGCCAAAAAATCCAAATGAATGTGCTTTAGGGTAAAGTTCCCTTTATTTCCTGAACCCAAGAAATGGGTTAACTCAAACTCAACCACAATCAAGATCAACGATCGCTAAAGATAGGGTACAAGATCAACGTCCTTAGATCATCACAACAACCAATGCTAACCATGGTCAGGATACCACCATCAATTTTCAATGTGGGTCAGAACCCTAAGCATAGGTCATAAATCAACGGTCTGCGATCAAACATGGTATAGAGATCAACAACAAAGAACAAGGCACGAATTTTCAAAATAAACCACAAGGGTTATAGTTTACCTGACTAGAGTTGTTGCCACCACCCAAGTCACCATGGAAGGGGACAGCCCATGTGTTCACTAAACAAATCATTGCAAATGAATTTAAAAGTCTAACCCAAGTGCATACCTCAAATAATTTTGAAGGGGCGACCAAATCATATATCATGATCACCGAAAAGGTGAATATTATAATATGCCAAGGCCGACATAATCAAAGGAGTGGTCGAATGTATTATGATGCCTATGCCATGGCCAAAGGAGATGTCAATATCAGAACATGTGCACATAGCAGGTGGTCCCCACAGAGGAATTATTTTTGCAAATATTGCTAAGTATTGTAATTATTTTGCTCACATACAGGGAGTTGTATTTTGCATGCCTTCACAACATGACAGAATAGAGAAGAAGACAGAGTTGCATGTTCATGGAGAGAGACTTGCCTAGCAAGCAACCTTATTTTTAGCAAATTATTCACCCTTCTTTTCTTAAAAATAGAATAGTTAACTTCAATTTGATTGTAGTGTAAGTAAGGCTAATAATGCCTATTTGTAATTGCATGCTCTATTTTTCCCTTTATCTATTATTAAATAAAGGATAAAAATAGATGCATGGGTGTGTACAAGCCTTAGGCTTCTTTTAGGGAGAGGGTGAATTTTATTTTTGCTATATATTATGTGCCTTTGCAAAGGACTTTGGAAATTCTAGAGGACTTTTTGGATATATGAGTACTGAAGAAAATTTTTCCAGTTTTTCCCTCTGAGTGTGAAGTATTTTCTACCTTTCCAAGTTATTTTGTAGTCTTGTGTATGTTTATATTAATCTTGTGAATGTAAATTCCCTGATCAATCACCTTACCCTACTGCAAATTCAGTCTTTTCTGCTTAATTTTAATGTGCATGTTAACTTATTAGTACTGTTGTGATTCTCCCTCAATAATCAAGTGTTTTTCCCTTAGATATTCTAGAAAAACTATTGGTTCATGCATCAAGAATCCTTCCAAAATCAGTTGTGCATATACTCAGTCAAAGTCCTCATACAAATTTGGTGTATCACCTTAGTTTTAATCATTTTATAGTCATCTTTTACTCTCAAACTCTCATAAATCAGTTTAGGATACACCAATAAGGAACCGGCCTTGATACCGAGACTCACCTCAAAATAGGTATACCCACAGACCTGAGGTGTTTCCATTGTATCTACGAAAGAGAGAGATCAATTGTGCAAGCTTAGAAAACCTGCAGCCATCTCTCTACAGGGTGCACTTTTGAGAGATAACATACCTCTTTGGCCATGGATATTTTAGATAATTTGGAATGCCTCAGAGAAGACTAGTTTAACCCTTACACCAGTGTGGAAACTATTTGATAAAATGCTTGAAAGCATGTGGTTTCATGGACAACTTGGACTGCTAGAAGAGCACCAATGGTTTTGTTGAAAATGGCTTGGAAAACCTCATACAAAACAAATGTAATTATTAGGTGTAAAAGTAGACGCCCCTCCTTTGTTTGTTTGCTACCAGCCTATGCCAAATTGGGGATGTGGAGTTGGGTATGCACAAAACAAATTTTTTTGTTTTAAAAAAAAGAGTGTTGGAAGTTTAAAAGCAAATGCATTTTGAACATGTGTAAAGCTACACCCCATAACTTGTTGTTGGTTTACCATCTTGTGCCAAAATGGGAGTTGGACAAGGCATGTGACTTGTTTGACAAATTTTATAAGAGAAATGAGTCCTTGGGGATGCTTTTCTTGCGCGATGTGGCAATTTTGGTATGAATAATGTGGAAGCACAAACAAGGCATGTGCACAGTTTAAAAAAATGTCTCAAAAAAATGGAGTGGTTGAAGTTGGTTGCTATCATGTTTGAAAAAGTATGCAAATGTGGGACTTCACACTATGCATGAGAACTATTTGCTAAAATGCCTGAAAGAATGTGGGTTCATGGATAGTAATGATTGTTGAATGAGCACAAGAGGTATCTATTGAAAATGCATTGGAGGCCCTTGACATTACCAATAATCCCATCAAGAACTCTATTTTGTTTTGTTTTGTTTTAATGGCATGGTGAATAGACATTTGACTAAGAGCATACGCTACAGGGGTAGGGGTTTTGAAATAGTGAACGGGCAACAAACAAAGCATAAAAAATAGTGGAATTTGGTCCATTGTTGTAGCCTAAAATCCCTTGCAGACGTGTGTGCTTGGATTAGAGGCATGAGGGTGGTCTTAAGCTCCAATATATTCTGGCATTGGGAAAATGAGAGCTTTGGAATAGTTACAGAAAACCATCAAACTATGAATAAAAGTAGTGTTTGTTAGATGTAATAATGGGGAAAACTTCACTATGCTTGTAACCGGTCAACGAATGCTCTGGTTGTGGACTCATATCTTGTGCACATATAATTGACTTGGAGTCCCTCATACCACTTTGTTTCCCATGCATGCATGTTCATCTCAATTTATCCTTGCACAATTTATGTGTTCTAGTTTTCTTAATTTGAATGGAGTTGTAAATCGAACTAAAGAAGAGTAAATTTTGGGTGAATAAAACAAAACGTGTTTCCTATAGCAAATTGTACCTCTATTTGGTATGCACTTGAAGAGAATCCATGAATGTAAACACTACTCTCTCATTTACCTTGTTTTGTAATGCATTTAGGAGCCTAGTGGGCTAGTTCACAGCTTTAAATAGTTGCTTGAAAGTTAAAAATATAGTTTGGTTTTGACCCGCCGTTTTGGCCATAGGTGTGGAAATAGATTTTGACTTCCACATACATCTAATATTTATATGAGACAATCACAACAAACCCTCTGTTTGGAGAAAAACATCCCACAAACTAGCTTTCTGATAGGTTTTATAGGCCTTCGGTCATTGGGGACAAGGCTGCTTAGGTGCATTTACGATCGGTAGCTCTGGAAGGATGAGCACCATTTTAATCATGTTTTTCAGTTTGGGGTTCCATTAGCTCTGAGTGTTTCCCTATATATAGGGAATAGGTAGGAATTTTTTCCTTGTGTGTTTGAGTCTCAAGAAGATGGTTTTCAAATGTTGATTTTGAGCAACTTGTCTAAATTTGACATTTTTGGAAACTTGTGTCTAATTGGTGAAAATTGTCATATGACCTTATCCAAGCAAAATAATGATAGGAAAACTTTGTAAAAATGAATACATGACTTTCAGAAAACTTTTTGTTGACAGTTTCTTGTAAAGAAATTGATTGTGGAAAAATGGTGTTTTCTCTCTCCTTTATCTCTCTCATTGGCTTTGGAAATGAATTGAAATGGCATTGCATTGCTTACTCTCCTTTGAAGTGTGTTGAATATAGTTTCATTATTGTTAGAAAACTCCAAAATCATAAATTGTGCATGATTGTAGTTTGATGACATTCCAGATGTTGTGCTGACCATACGGTGTTTTCTGGTACACTGAACAAAAACCAAATGGTAGCGTTACTGGAGTTTTTGTAATATGGATTATCGTTGAAAAATACATGTAATATTAAATTGATGTATCAACACTATGTTTATAATCATGAATGTTATTTATGGATTATGTTGTGATGAGTGAGATATTGTAGTGTATTGGTATCCTAGGGAAAACAGGCATTCTATTTTAAGGATGATTTTGATTATAGGTATATATCTTGCTAATGGTGTAGATGTACATTTTAACTAGAAATGAAATGAACATGTTATAATTGTGCTCCTATGTGAATGAAGTGATTTTGTATTCTTGTGTGTGTTACCAAAATGCTCTAACACTCAGAAGTAATAAAACTACCTTATTTAAGAATGGTTATGGTTGACCAATTTTAGGAGGTTATTATTTTAAAAGTCACCCAACTGACCCCAATTTATCAACCCTTGAGAAGGTTACCCAACTGAGCACTGGGTTATTTGTGTTTCGTTCACCTTGTCGGGTTTAAGTGAAGTTTCGATCTCTAGATGTTTCTCAAAGGGATTGTCTTGTTAATATGTGTCTTTGTGTTAGATACCACCTGATCTTTTCTCCGAGATATGCCTTGAAAAAATCTTCTCATGTGTTCCTAGAGGCTTAGTAGTACTTTTTAGGCATGTGTGTCAAAAGGATTTCTTATGTTCATGGAAGTATGCATGTTATTATAGTTAAGGATGCAATGCCCCTTTGTGACATGATTGATGTATTGCATATCAACATTTTTAGATGGTTTCCTTTTATGCTAAGTCTCCCGGGAAGGACCAATCTTTGTACATGTACGGGATCATAAGAGCAATAAAGAAAGTAATGTTGATTCTTGAAATGTGGTCAAGTTTACTTTGGCAAACCATAAAGTTAGGTGGTATCTCACTTAGTACCTCTAATAAAATCCTAACTCTTTTACATGCAAACAATATAAACCAGACAAGTGAAACTTAGAATTACCTTAGACTTAGTTAGGCCTTCTTTTATTGTTGAAAGTTCTTATGAATTGCTCCACTTGAGTTTGAGTATTCAAGCAACTTAATCTCTTGTTTAAAAAACAAAACTTATTGCACATAACTATTTTGGAAATGATCCTAATCGATGATTGAACCATAACAACTAAAAGTGTCGGAAAATGTGAGTTTAGCTGAAACAGAAACTCTAGTTGGAGATTAAGAGGTAAGAGACTTTCACATGTGCAATAAAATATTTCAATCTATTATTGAGTTATCGAAATGATAGTAATAGAGAAAAGAACCCAAATAAGTGTATTTGTTATAAGTTAATTCTAAAATGAAATGAATAATTTGTAGCCTTGTGAATGAGATTATATATTTGCATGTTAAGTGCTCTTCAAACCTTTAAAGATAAAAATGGAAAAATGAATACGACAAAGATTTAACCATGAAAATGTAATATTGTGAAAAGTTCCAATTCGTGAAGCTCATGTTGTGGTTGGGTCATGGTTTCATTATTGCTCATGTATATAAGTGTGGCATTGGTTTGCATCCCATGTCATCTTGCTAATTACATATCCTTCATGTTCATGTAAACATTGCAAGTGGTGTCGTACAATCTCTTGCGAGTCTTCTTGGTGTCGCATAGTTGTATCAAGAAAAATGAATGTAAAAAAATTAACTTGGTATTTTGGTCATGTGTTTCGGTCCCACATGGGTGGGCACTACATGAAGTAATCAAAATCCATCAGTGATTGCTCATAACGACAATGACCATAGTAAATAAAATTAGGACAAATGGAGACGTTACTGAAGATCATAGGATCATAGAGAGGGTATTGAGGAGTCTCCCAATCATATTTTATCATGTTTTTGTAGCAATGGAAGAGTCCAAGGACTTGAAACAAATAATAGATGATGAATTGATGGGTTCTTTGCAAACTCATGAACAAAGAATGAGTAGGTCATTCAGTTCTTCCAATGAACAAGCCTTCAAGAAAAACATGAATGTGAGATGTAGGGGAGAGGAGCCTACAATAGAGGGAGAGGCAGAGTTTGCAACAACCAAGAATGTAGAAGACACAATCATCAAGAGCCACATGGAAGAGGAAGAGGAAGGAGAAACAACACTTCTAGAGGTGGTTCCACCTAAACGTATGATAAATCAAACATCCAATGCTATTATTGTAAGAAGCATGGACACTATACTAGTGAATGCAGGAAGAAAGAGTATGATATGAAATCTCATAATGCAAGTTATACTAATGCAAAAGAGGTTGAACCTAAAAACATGAAAAGGGTGGAAACTTGTTTTTAACATGCAATGTAGCTGAGCAAAACAACAAACAAATATGATATTTAGATAGTGCATGTAGTAACCATATGTGTGGCAAAAAGGAATGATAAAAATATAGATGAAGCAATCAAATCTAAAGTAAATATGGGAACAAATGACAAGTTCCATGTAATAGGAAAAGGCAGCATATCCATACTCACCAAGCAAGGTGATAAGAGACAAACTCATGATGTTTTTTGTATGTCAGGGTTGAAGTATAACCTTCTAAGCATTAGGCAGATAGTCTAGAAAGGATATAAGGTGAGATTTGAAGATGAAGAATGCATAATCTATGATAGAAGTGGAGGCAATAAGAAACTTGAAATAGTGAAGATGACACAAAATAAGATGTTTCCTTTGAGTATGCAAAGTGAGATAACAACAACATTTAAAATGTGCAATTGATTGATCGACTATATGGCATCTCAAGTATAGAGATTTGAGTTTTAGTGGGTTGAATATTCTTTATAGGAAGAAAATGGTAAGAGAGATACCCCCAATTGAATAACCAGATAAAGTATGTGAGGGCTGCATATTGGGAAAGCAACATAGAAATGTTTTTCCCTCAAGTAAGTCTTGGAGAAAAAGTACACCACTCAAGCTGATACAATCAGACCTATGTGGTCCCATAAAGACTCCTTATCTAAGAATTTGTATTTCATTACATTCATAGATGACTTCAACAAAAGGAAATAGGTGTATTTTTAAAAAAAAATAGAGACATTTGAAGTATTTAGACAATTCAAGGCCATGGTTGAGAAGCACATTACATAAAAACATTGAGAATGGACAGAGGGGTAGAATACATGTCAAATCATATTTTGATTTTTTACAAAAGAACATGGGATTAAGAAGCAATTTATAGTGAAGTATACACCATAGCAAAATGGTGTAGATGAGAGGAAAATCCAAACTATTCAAGAGATGGAAAGAAGCGTGATTAAAGTCAAAGGATTTCTTGATGAGTATTGGGTTGAAGCAGTTTGAACAATAGTCTATCTGTTAAATAAATGTCCTACTAAAAGTGTTTAAAACATGATACATCAATAGGCATGGAGTGGAAGGTGTAGAAACAAAATCATAAAATTATTATTTACATCACGCATCTAAATATGTCATTATATGCATGTTTCTTAAGCAAGAAAACTAGACATTAATAACACTTGTTTTTCTTTTACATTGTTTTATCCTTTTCATACTCTTATCATTTACTTTTTTCAAATGACTACTCTACTTTTGCATATTGGAAAACATGTAACCCAGCTTTGTATTTACCATTATATCCTCCGAGCATCGTGGATAGTACCTCCCATTAGGAACAGAAGCGCCCAAGCGCTACTGTCTCCTTTGGGCGCTTCTACCATTTTCTCTGCATTTATCAAATTCAAAATCCCACATCATTTTTTATCTTTTCTAATCACTTTGGGTTGGAATTTTTAGTTGTTAATGATGAAATTCAAAAAAATCTTATGACTTACTATTATTAAGGGCTGGATAATTGGGGGCTATTACTTACTATCTACTACTTGGGAAAATAACAACAGTCAAATATTGTATTTGAGTTGAAGTATTCACTACATAAGAGGGCCAATTTCTGAATTTCATCTTACACATTCATCTTGGGGAAAAGTAGTTATAGCCCACTATCTTGGTGTGAATGGCACAACGGAAACCTAGTTTCATGGGACACGATTCAATCTCACACAAACACAATAGAACTACATAGAGTATGAAATGTAGTGCAACGCTTTGTGAGAATTACATTGGGGTAACCACCGAGATCAATCTAACTCAAACATATGCATTATTTCTTTTATCTAATGTTTGTTTGAGCCTTATGCGGGTATCTAGGGTTTGTTTTGCAAGTTTGGGTGTGATAGAAAAACCCTACAATGAAGCTAGAGTGACAAAGAGAGAAAGGAAGAAGACCTTGTCGGACCCTAAGAAGATTAGATCCAGAACTGTTGCCAAGACGCTAGCGACTACTTCAAAACTAGTGCCTAAGGGTGGTTCTTTTCGAAGGAGTTTTAGGTTCCACTTTCCCACACAAAGATTGTTTGGTCTAGATCCATCATGTTCTATTTAGTTTCCAACCCAAAATTAGCCTAGATATCTGAATACAAGCTAAGTCACTTCTATTTGACTATTGCTTATACTTTCTTATTTCTCACATGATAGATTTCCCTTGTTACTGTTGTATTCATTTGATTTCCGTCCTCTAATTAAAATTTAATTTCTATTAATTCATAAGGAAACCAAGTGTTGAGCACTTAAGAGTTTTTGGATGTGTCGCATACACACTTGCTCCCAAGAAAAGAAGATAAAAGTGGGATAACATAGGAGAAAAATGCATCTTCATTGGGTATATTAAACAATACAAAGCTTATAGATTGTACAATCCAATCACAAAAGATCTAATAATCACTCTAAATGTTCAATTCATAGAAGAAGCATCATGGGGAGATGTACAAAAAGTGCAAAAATCACAATAAAAGGTAAGTGGAACTTTTATTGAAGCAGAAACAACAGATAGTACAATCAATAATGCACCGAGTTGGAGCCTTATCTCACAAAGGGGTGAGTGGTCAAGTGGCAACAACTAACAAGTTACACAAGGAGGTGCTCATGAGGCAACTTCATCATCTTTCGACTCAAATCAGCACCAAGTGAGAACAAGGAGTGTACAAGAGATCTATGAGCAGCCAAGGTATGATGAAAATGAAGATGAAACAATCAATTTTCCTCTATATCCAATAGTTGATCCTATTTATTTTGAAGAAGTAGTAAAGGACAAAAAGTGGTATGAAGCAATGGATGAAGAAATGCATACAATAGAGAAGAATAAAACATGAGAACTAGTTGACCTTGTAATAAGAAAAGAAGTCATTGGAGTCAACTGGATTTACAAAACATAAACTACTCTCGAATGCAAAATTGAAATACATACGAAAAGACTAGTTGTCAAAGGCTACAAGCAAATGGTTTGGATGTGATTATAATGAGACATTTGATTCAATAGTAAGGCTAGAAGCTATGTGAGAAAAATTATTGAAATAACTATTCAACACAAGTGAAAAGTACATCAAATGGATGTCAAGTTAGCTTTCTTGAATGACATGTTAGAAGAAGAAGTTTTTGGGACAGCCGCATGGTTATGAGATGCCAAGGCATTTGGAACAAGGTGTATAAGCTCGATAAAGTGTTGTATGGGCTCAAACAAGAACCAAGGGCCTGGTACAACCATATAGACTCTTATTTGATAAGCAATGGCTTTAGCAATAGTGGTAGTGAACCTACACTCTACATCAAAGTAAACAAATAAGGTGAGATTTTGATTATAGTCATATATGTAGATGATCTAATCTTTACTACAAATGCAAACAAGTCCATAGAAGAATTCAAATCAGCCATGAAGGAGTTTGAGATGACTGATTTAGGTTTGTTGAAATAATTTCTCGGGATTGAAGTCAAACAAATGGAACATGGAATTTTTGTGTCACAAGATAAGTATGTAAGGGATATTTTGGAGAGATTTAGAATGTTGGAAAACAAACCAACATCTACACCAATCAAACAAGTTTGACACTAGCAATGTAGATCCCACACGTGGTACAAAATCTTGGTAGAAAGCTTGAAGTATTGACTCGCAACTAGATTGGACATCATGTATGTAATCAACCTCATTTCTAGATTCATGGAGAATCCAAATGAGACACATTGACAAGAAGGTAAAATAATTTTAAGGTATATTAATGGCACAAGAAATTACGAAATTTTGTATATTGTAAATAATTTTCAGTTAGTTGGATATACACGTAGTGATTGGGAAGGTAGCCTTGATGATAGAAAGAGCACATCTGGATATGTGTTTCATATAGGGTCAGGAGACTTTTAATGGCCTTCAAAGAAAAAATCAGTTGTTTCACTTTCCACAATTTAAGCCAAGTATATAGTAGAAAATTCACCCACATGTCAGGATATATGGATCAGAAGAATCCTATCAAATTTGCTTGAAGGAAAATATGGAACATCTACTATATGTAGACATTAAATCATACACTTTGGGTAATTATTTAATCCTGATTTTATACTAATATTCATATGGTTCTTAAGTGCAAAAGAGTACTAATCAACCCATGTCTTTGGCCATCTTGCTTTGTTTTCTATTGCTACTTCTGACCTTACACCCACACTTGCCCAATATGCATTGTTATTCTATATTCTCTATTTCTGACTAGGGATACTAGTTAGACTGGGGTGCCCCAGGCGCCCTGGTCCCCTCTGGGTGCCCTGATCCTCTTTGCACTTTCCTCTCACCTTTTGGGACTTTCTAGTCATTTGAGCTTTCTATCTTTTTGGTAGTTCGGCCTTTTCGAGGTTAATTATGAAATTAGAACAAGAGAACCATATAAATATAAAGTTATGAGACCATAACGAGGGACTAGCACTAAGCAATACTATCATCACCTAAGGTTGTATCCATCAAAGGCTTCTATTGCTCCATTTGCATCCATCTAGCTCCATCACAAGGGACAAAGGTTGGTTCATCTACATCACAATTCATAGGAGGGTAGTTTATTCTATTCCATGCACCATCTATTTACATTCTACATCTAGTTATTGCTCACTATTCACAAAGTGCGACTAGCACAAGAGCTCCTAGGGCACGATTTCCACACACACACACACACACACACACACATTGGGTCTGAGATGTAGTGCAGTGTTCAGTTAGTAAGTCCACCATTGTGGCCACTGAGGATAGTCTGACACCTTCATATGCATCTTTCTCTTGATGCTTTTTGGGGTATTACAGGTGATTCCTTCATTGCAGGTTTATTGCGACATTAGGGAACATATAGTGACATACACGTGACTAAAGATGACACAGAAGATCATTTAACAACACCTCAGAGGAGGTTCCTTGGTCATTTCTTCAAACCAGGGTGCCCCAAGTGCTCCCATCCCTCTCAAGGCACCCCAATCTACTCAAAAAGTCCAGATCTACACTTTCTTGAGCTCTTGTGTGGTCGTTTCCTCCTCCTGTGCAACCGGTCTCCACTGCGACACAATGTTGCGACATCTGTGAATTAGCTGAGACCTTCTTAACCCTCTTTTCACACTAGGTTTTTACATTTCATTGCTGAGATTACTTGGGTCTATTTACTACATTTTATTTAATTTATTTACTGCTCCTGTAACATCAGATTAGACTACAATATAAATTTCATTTTCGTTTAATCACTATCTTTTGATAATAGGTTATCTTACTTTGTCTTGTCAAAGAATCTTGTTTTTCATAGGAGAATCAAGCACATTTCAATCATGTATCATTTCATTCCATAATTAGTTGAAAAATGTGAGATAAAATTCAATTTTGTAAGTCAAAGCAACAACTTGTTGACATTTTTACATAGCCTTTGTCAAGGGATAGTTTTTAACTTTTGAGAGGAAATTTGGGCATCATTGATATAGTACAAGCTAGCTATGAAGATAATTCATCTAGCTCCAGAGATCCTATAGCTCACTCCAAAGGTCCTTCACCTTGCTTCGAGATCCTTCACCTTGCTCCGATATCCTTCACCTTGCTTCGGAGATCCTACAACAATCTCCAGAGATCCTACCAATCAGATCTGGAGATTTACAACTAGCTCCAAAGATCCTTCAACGAACTCTAGAGATCCTACCAATAGCTTAGGAGATCCGACAGTTAGCTCCGGAGATCTAAAATAAGTTTTTTTGAGTGAATATAAATGTTTTTGTAAAGTCTCTTGATGCATAGGGTGCTTTTATATGAGTTTGTAGAGGCTCAAGATTAAGGAGTGTTAAAAATCATTAATCTTGTCTGACATTATTAAATGATTTTTTAAAATTCATTTCCCTCTTCTCCACCAACACATTTAATGCTTTTGTTTTGGAAGCTCTCATTTTTAAATATTTTTTAGGAGGGAATCCATTTAATATTGTAAGAGATTAAGGGGAAGTGTTAAAAATCATTAATCTTGGCCAGTATTATTAAAATGATTTTTAAAATTCATTTCCCTCTTCTCCACCAACCTTACACTTACATTTACATTTAATGCTTTTGTTTTGGGAGCTCTCATTTTGAAATATTTTTTAGGAGGGAATCTATTGTAAGAGGATTTTTTTAAAATTTTGAAGTGCACAATAGTGTACACCAGTAGAACAGATAGAAAAACTAAGAGTAGCTGCTCATTGAAAGTGTGTGCATGTGAAAAAAAGAGGCAGAACAGTCCAGAATAGAAAAAAATAGAAAAATTAAGAGGTGTGCACAACAGTGCAGAGAAGTAGAGTGAAAAAGAGCACCATATCAGTGATATTATTATGCAAAACTAGAGCATAGTAGAGCAACATAACAAAACACAATCCATATTTTAACAAAGCAGAACAAGCAACAACAGAATAAAGAATAGTTTTGATTTTTATTTTTATTTTGCAGGAGTATACAGGAAAAACAAAGAAGCATTTCAAGAAATTAATATATTGAATTGCTCTTCTTGGAATTAACATGATCATTTTTTTGTTTTTTATGTTATACTTTGCCTCCATTGTTCTCAATTTTTGTTTTGTTCTCTCCATTTTCCAACACAACATTGAGCATATTCTAAAAGTATTTTGTGGAACTCTACGCTATCTCAAGATTCATGTGGAGATATTATTAAGGAAATGTTTAAATAGAGTTTATAGAATTTAGGTGCTACAAAATGAGAGTTGATTTGTGGAAAAAATTGGTATCCACATCCGCGGGTATCCTAGAAACCCCACCATATCGAGGTCGAGTTCAGTTTTTACCTCTTTAAATTGTTAGGACAACTAAGGTAAAATCCATGCGAGACAAATAACAAGGACATTCCCCATCAAGTTTATCCCATAATTATTAATGAGGACAATGTTCACTTCACTAGCACTCATTAATCGATGACTTTGGCATGTGTGAAATAATACGCATGGATTTTTGAAGAAAATTTATCTCATTCGATTTTATTCTACCCCCACCTTGAGTTTTGAGTACCTTTATCATTTAAAAAAGGGTAAGAAAGAGGCATTGGATTTCTCCATTGATATTACCAGGATCCTTCATTGTCAGTTTCTTTGTCAAGAGGCCAAATTGCTTGTTGTATCCGGCTCATTTATACTTTACCATTTTCTACTTTCAAAATGGGGGGAGCTCCCATAGAGTTGAGCCAATTTTTGATCCACAATGGGCAAGATTGTGTGGAACTCTGAGGAACCCTCAACATTAGGGGTTTTATAGATTTCATCCAAAGAATTAAAGGATACGATCAACACATCTCCCTTCAGTTCGTGGAAAATTAGAAGAACATGAATGTCAATTTCAAAGGAAGGGATTTCAGTATCACTGAGCATTTCATTTCGTTCATCATGGGTCTAAGCATGGATGGAAAAAAGTTTTTCAGAAATAAATTTGATAAAGAGGCCAAGGAAAAATTGTTTCTTGATGACAGAGAATGCATGGAAACAAAAAAGAGGGCATTGTTTGTGCTACTATCCCGTGACCTTTCGATGAAGTATCTCGAATGATGGTGTAGTACATCACTCTCGAGGGCAGATTTTCTACTATTCCACTTCATCATTTGGTGCTCCTCAACCATTTCAGGGGTAAAATCAAGGTAATCCTACCATACTATATTTTGCACTCCCTTGAGAATTCTATCTTGGAGGTCCAAAGTCATAGGAGGGTTTTTCCATTACAACAAGGGGTTATTTTTCTGATTCACTAGTACATTATGGATGTAGTGGCTACTGACCTCCCCTCCTCTTTCTCCCCCGCCTCCTTAGCAACCCCGTATCCACTCCAAAAACCCCCTTATCCATGATTCTGCTCCTAAACCACCCCCAAAACAAGATAATGAGAAGTTTCAAAAAATATAAAGAGCCTCTAGTTGAAGATAGTCCCACTTGTCGGTAGCCTCGGTGGCCCTTGTGATCAAATCCCCCCATGTCATAGAAAAATTCAACCTGCAAGTTATTACCCTAAAGACTATTCAAGACAATGTTGACTACCTCCTCAAGTCCACCACCAAGAATGCTGACACAAATCTTAAAGAGGAGGTCAATACTTTCACCACCTAGCTTAGAGATATGGAAGGAAAATACAACAATCATATGGCCATCCACAAAGCAATTCTAGATCTTCTCCAAGTCCACATTCATCAAATCAACAAATCGGTGGAATTCCAACCTCTTTTGGAAAAATGGAAGGATCACCAAGAATTTCACCTCTTCTAATTAGGATCCTAATATTGGCACAACTTTGAATCTCTACAGGTCACTCAAGATTGCACTTAAGGTCTATAAAAATTCTGTTAATTAGTGCTTCTGGCTCTTTATTCTTAGTGCAATTGTTTTGGTCTAGTTGTTGGGATGCAGTTTTGCTGTAGTTTGTTTTTGTCACTGGGATTTATGTAGGTAGATAGCCCCTTCCTTTGTTTTTATTTGATTTTATCTTTTGGTTGGGGTGTAGCCCCCACAGATAAAAAAACCACCCTATTACTTCTTGTTTATTTTGGTTGTTGAGCCTTTTTGGTGTACTTCTGGGTAAGGTCCCTCCAAAACCTTTTATCCTTAATAAATAAAAAAGAAAACCTCATTTTATTTTTTCCTTATGTGATTTTTCAAATACTAAAATTGGATTGTGCATGCTTAAACAAAATTTTATTGTTTTATCAAGACAATTCCTAAAAATAAAAACTAAACTTGAATGCATGCACAAAGACAATCAACTGTTTGCTAAAATTAGTGGGAAAAATTATTGATTTCCAACACTGTCCCTTAATTTTGAAATCCAAACTTTTATTATTTTGGAGCTGCGTATGCATTTCCAGATCTGACATATGCTTGATCACAAACTCCGAAACAACTTCTCAAATATTCAAAAAATTATTTTCCCAAATCGTTTGTAAAGATATCAGCAAACCAATCTTCAGATTTGTAAAACTCTAAATATATCTCTTTGTTATTAACCAAATCCCTGATGAAATGATACCTCGTGTCTATATGCTTGTTTCTCTTGTGAAAAACATGATTTTGGACAATGTTATTGCTGAGATGTCACAAAAATCTATGTAGCTTCTTCCTGATTGTTTCTCAAATATTTCAGTATTCTCCTCATCCAAATAGCCTAACATGTTGCTCCCGTGGCTGCTACATACTTTTCTTATGCTGGCGATAGTGTGAATATGAGCTGCTTCTTTGATGCCCATGAAACTACTCTTGTTCCAAAGTGAAAAACATAGTTGGATGTGCTTTTTCCTGTCATCTATATTTCTGACACTGTCACTATCTATATATCCTATGAGTTTGAACTCATTTGATATTGAATACAATATTTCATGATTCTTAGTTCCACATACATACCTAAAAAATCCTTTTTCCATCTTTCCAATGTGAATCTTTAGGATATTCCATGAACCTTGAGATGATGCTCACATAATACATAATACTAGGCCTTGTGGCCATCAAATACATGAGACTTCCAACTAGTCTTTTGAACAATGTTGGATCCAAAAATGATCTGTTATCTTCTTTTCTTAACTTTAGACCTACTGCAATTGATGTTGGTGCAGGCTTACAATTTAACATGTTAAATATTTTCAAGACATCATTAGCATACTTTGTGGGTGAGATGAAAATTCCATCTTCTGATTGTTGAACTTCAATGCCCAAAAAGTAGTTCATGAGACCTAGATCTTGTTCATTTATCTTGATGTATAAGGTAGGATCACTGTTGTACCTACTAAAGCCATTCTAAATCAAATAAGAATCAATCCTATTGGACCATACTCTAGCTATTTTCTTTAGTCCATAGAGTGATTTTCTCAATATGTACACCTTTCCTTCATGACCTTCAATCTCATAACCTTCTGGCCGATTCACATAGACTTATTCTTCAAGAAATCCATTCAAGAAATGCTGATTTTACATCCATTTAATATATAGGACATTTTTGAGTTGCAATTACTAATATATTGTCCTTACTGTGTCTAAAAGTGTTAGTGCCAACAAATGTTTCATTATAATATACTCCATATTGTTGTGTAAAACCTCTTGCAACCAATCTGCTTTATGCTTCTACGCTTTTCCATCTGCACTATACTTGGTCTTGTAGACCCATTTCACTCCTGTCACATCCTTTCCTTCTAAAAGATCTATCAAATGTCATGTTTGATTCTTCTCTATGGTGTCTATCTCATCATCCATGGAATGAGCCCAAATTTCTTCATTCATTGCTTCTTCAAATACGCTAGATATGTAGCTTGAGAAAATAATGCAAAAAATGAAAAAGATTTAGTTGTATCAACATTATAAATTTCTCACTAAGACTCCTTGTTTTTCACTACAATGGACTATCTGATGATGGAATTATTTGAATTGAACTACTTGCTAAAGGAGTTTCTTTTGGTGTCTCTTGCATATTTGAAGTTGACTGTAATCTTGTAGACCTTCTAATTGTGGAAGGAGGTGTGCTTGTGCTATAACTTGAGGTGAATGTCCAGGAGTGAAAGAAGGTATAATACCTTATGATGTTTTCTCTTCATCTGCATATCATCTCGGGCAATAGTTTCTGCTATACTTGTTATTTTTCTATACTTCCATACCATGCCTCATTTTCAACAAAATGCACATCTCTATTGATAATGACTTTTCTTGTGACTAGATTGAACAACTTGTAGGATTTAATATTCTCTGAATATCCACCAAAAATACACCTTTCTCCTTTTTTGTCTAAATTATTCCTTATCTCATCAAGAACATGTGCATATGAAACACAACCAAAGATTCTAAAATGAGAAACATTGTGTTTTCTATGAGTCCAAGCCTATTGAGGAACCATGTTTCAAACAATTTTTGTTGGACACCTATTTAAAATGTATACAACAATTGCTAATACTTCTATCAAATACTCATTTGGTAGATGTTTGGCCTTCATCATACTTCTTTCCCATCTCCATTATGGTTATATTATTCCTCTCTACCACATTGTTCTACTATGGTGTGTACCTGGCAGTAAATTTCTTGTGGATAACATGATATTTGTAAAAAATTAAAAATGCATTGGAAACATACTCACCTCCTCTTTCTATCCTCAGAACTTTGATGTAGTATCTACTTTTCTACTTTATAAAAAGCCTTGAACTGCTGAAATATATCAAATGCATGTGATTTATGTCTCAAAAAGTACAACCATGTCTTCCTGGTATAGTCATCTATGAGTGCCAAAAAATATGAACAACCTCATATCGAAGGTGTTTTCATTTTTCCACATAAATCCAATGAAAAATCTCAAGTGTTCTTGTGTTCTTACTGATTTTCCAATTGGAAAGGTCTCTCTATGTTGCTTTCCCAAAATACATTCTTCACAAAATCTCTCTAGTTTTTGAATTAAAGGAAAAAAATTTACCATATTTTTCATGTGTAACCAATTCAAACCTCCAAAATTTAAATGTCCAAACCTGAGATGCCATAGCCACGACTCATATTTCATAACTGACTGAAAAGCCAATTCAATCTCTCTAGCTATGGACTGAGCTCCAAACTTATTTCTAATATGAGCTCTAGATTTAGCTCGGGCTAGCTGATATGAGCTCTGGAATGATTTGTAGTATGAGCTCTAGAATGATTTTTAGTGAGCTATGACTTTTAGTATGAGCTCTGGATTGAGTAAAATCTACCTTAAAGGAAGCTCCAGAATGCTCAAACAACACTTGATATTACTTTCTTTTTAAACCTATTTTCAATCTTAGAGGAAACATTATATTTCTTGTCATTTGCACTTTAGCCATTAACTCAGTACTTGGATCTTTATCCATGATCACACATTCGTTGTCTTCAATATATATTCTATATCCCTTTTGTACCAATTCACCAATGCTCATAAGATTATGAGCTTCAAACCTGCAAAATAATAGACATCATGCATAATCTTTTACTCCCCCCTTTTAGTTAGAATGTTGGTTGTTCCCTTGTCTTGTACATACACTGTATTATTATTCCTAAGAGTACCATCAATCTTCACTAACTCATCCAAAATGGAAAATAAATCCAAGTTACCTAACATGTGATTACTCGTAACTGTAATCCAAATACCAAACATCATAGGGACTCTTGAGATAGATTACATTCCATATGTGATAAAGAAATAATTGCTTCAACAATATTTGTGCATGCAATAAACATGGAGCTTGGAGTAGAGATCCCAACCTGAATTTGATTCTATGCTCATTATGATCATATTGATTTTTTCTACATTCATAAGGATAGTGCCCATATTTCTTGCAGTAATGACATTGCACATGAGACTTATCCCTATGTTCTTGACTATGTCCTCTTTCACTTGAGTTTAATGGACCACTACTGCATCCTCTTGATGAACTTCTTCCTCTGCCTCTAGAATGAACCTTCCTCTTCCTCTTCCATGAATTCCTGAAGTCTGAGAAGAAAAAGCTTATTTTAAATATGCATGTGATCTATTCAACCTCTATTCATGATTTATTAGTGATGCATGCAACTCATCAATTGAAATATGACTCAAATATTTAGTTTCTTCTATGGCTACAACCAAATGATCAAAATTTTAAGGTAGAATCCTAAGCATATTTTCACTTATTCTTCTATTGTCCAATTTTTCTCCATGAGATTTAATCTGATTTACTAGGCCAACAACATAAGTAAATAATGACTCTACGGAGTTTGATTCTTTCATAGAAATATTCTCAAAATCTCTTCTAAGTAATTGGAGTTTGGCAATTTTAAATTTCTCCTTACCTTGAAACACAACCTAAAGAGTTTCCTATGCTTATTTTACTTGAGTGGCTACTGCCACTCTAGGAAGAATATTTTCATGCATGGCTTGATGAATATAAGAGAGAGTTTTTCCATATTTCTTTCTTAATTCTTTCAAAATATCCTTCTTTTCCTGTGAGAGTGCATTATACGCAACTAGATCTGGAGGTTCTGTGTAACCGATCTCAACAATTTCCCACACTTTTTGAGATCTAAAGATCACCTTCATGGTTAAAGACCAATACTTGTAATTATTTCCTATAAATTGGGGTGTGTGCATACTTGATAAAGATGTTCTAGATGTAAAAGCCATATCTAACTGTTAATTTAAAAACTCACCGAAAAATCAACACTATGATACCAATTTGTAGAATTATAGAAAATAAAAACAACAAATACAAAAATAATAAAACTAAAAATAAACAAAGATTTAATCTAAATATCATCAAGTGGGATTTTTTCTGGTTGCGATGCAACACTACTTTATCACAAAACTATGAAAACCATCTTTCCCTAATTCGAGGTCTTTTGTACTTTAGCAGTTTTGAATATAAAATAGTATCATGGCGATTATAAAAATACTTCTTTTTTTATTATCGGTAAATGAGGGTTAAGGGGACCCTACCCGTACAAAGGATGGAGAAAAAGATAAGACAATGGGGAACAAACGAGGCTGCCTCTTCCAGCGGGCACAAAGAGTCCAAACCAACAACAACAAGAAAACTAACAAAAACATAAAACCAACACCTATCTCAAACTTTTGATCCCTTCCCTTGGGATCTTAACTACATCTTAAGGGGATAGATAGTCCCTTTCTTTTTCCTACTCACAATAGTCCAATCCTTTTATGTATTTGTATTTTCATTTTCATTAATATGGATTGGGATCAAAACTTTGATCTGCACCTTGAGATTTTGGGACCTGATGAAGAATCCACATCATTCTTTCTACATTCTTGCACTTCCTCCTTTTCTATCAGCCAAATTATTATATTCAGAGCCTGAATCAAAATCAGATGGATCATTCATAACCAGGTGTCTAGGATTAAGATTCTTCCACCACGAAGCTTCTGCCTTTAACATTTTTTCTTACCATGTGACAATCTAAAGCTAGATGGTCAAGAGAAAAGAAATTTCTACACCTAAAGGGAAACCCTTCATGATTTAGATTTTGTAACCAAGTTCTATCCTCCACTTTGAGTTCCATAGTGGTAGGGAAATCAACAGAAGTATCCATATCAACCAAGATTCTAGCATACATTGTGTGCTCAAAATCATCATTTTTGGGTCAATAGCCAAACATTTCCGTAAAGTGTTACCAATAAAAGTTAAGAAACCTTTCAACCAAAATTAGAGGGGTAAATAAGGTAGCCAGATCCATACCGGCTTAACTTGGAAAGTATCAGACACCGGGTTGAACATAGAGAACCATAATTTCATCAATAACATATGGGATTCAAAATGGGGCATCTGTATGGAGGTCTATGCAGTCGGGCCTACATATACAAACACCTAAGTGCATGTGCAACCAAGTGGTTGCATATGCAGACACTCGTCTGCCAATTGAATAAGTTTATGGGAAAAGGTTGGTCTGAAGTAATCAAATGCATCAAATGCAGATGGGTGTTTACAAAAAAATCTACATATGGGTCGGTTGTACACAAAATAATGCAGACATGGCATTTTTATGGAGGTCTATGCAGTCAAGAGTCTACATATGTAACATATGCAGACACTCGACTACATGTGTAGTCGAGCATCTGCATATACAGATGCCCGACTACATGTGCAACCGAGCACATGCAACTAGGTGTCTATATATGCATGCACTCGACTATACATGTTGTTGAGTGTCTTGTATATGCAGACGCCTAGTTATACATGCAGTTGGGAGTCTACATATACAACCACCCTAATGCACATGCAACTGAGTGTCTCTATATGTAGACATCTAGCTATACATGCGGTTGGGTGTCTACATATATACATATAGGAGTTGGGTGCTTGGGACAAAACTTAATTTTCTCATCATATATACATAACAAAAAATATAGGAGAATTTTTAAAAATGTTATTTCAATAAGTTTTTAATTATTATTTCTAAGTTAGTGTTATTGAGAATATATAATAATTTATGAGGTGAATGATTGGGAGTGAAAATTTTACTTTCCAAAATCATTCACCTCCCAAATTAGTATATATTCTCAATAACACTGACTTAGAAATAATAATTAAAAACTTATTGAAATAACATTTTTCATATATATGACACGCGTGTCAAATAATCGAGGTAAATCTTAGTTTGGAAGAAATGTAATTTACCATGTATAATATGATATGTGGTCTTGATTACACCAATAGGATTACAATGGAACAAACAACCCACAATTATGTGTAAGAGAGAATCATTAACGGTTTAGTATTTTTTCATACATTTTTACAATGTTATGTGGGGACACGTCCCCTAGATTTGGTGACGTCCTAGATGTCCCAAACATTTTGGGGACTTGGGGTCTTGGAGGGGATGTCCCAATTTTTTAAAATCTTTCAAAAGTTTTATGATGTTTTTACTTTTAAAAGATGTTATTTTTACCAAAAACATCACATTATAATCTTGAAAGTACCTAAAAATACATTAAATATAGTTTAAATCCCTAAATGTCATTGAAAAGTTAAAATGTTAAAATATTAATTTTTATGTATTATTTTCAAAGTCATCCCCCTACCGTCCCCAAAATTTCAGATTTTTTTTGCCGTCCCAAAAACCCCGTCCCTCTGTACCCTCATTCCCCGTATTTGAGGCCTAGGTAACTATGCATTTTTATTTCTCACAACCATGAAATGAATATAAACCAGCCATGTCTAAGTTTCCTAGCTACAATTTGATTTGAAATGTGGGAGATTTATCTTTAGATTCGTCGATAAAATAACGCAACACAGGGTTCACTTTAAGAAGCCTCTGGAAAAAGGAGGTGGAAAATACCCAACGAATATTTCTTTGGCCGCATTCACCATAAAAGTGAATTTTCATAGGTTTTTGCATGAAATATTCATCTAGTAGTTTTAAGAGAGATGACACCCATCAACAACACCTTGTTGTCATGCGACAACAAAATGTTGCTTTGATGGCATCAACAACACCTTTTGTCGTGTGGTTGATGCACCATTTAACAATTTTTTTTTGTCCGCGTGACAACAAGGTTACGTTGACGTGCGTCCATGAACATTTTACTATCACGCGACATCAAGGCATTGTTGATGGGCGTCAACAACACAATGTTGTTGTCACATGACAACAAAAAATGTTTGTTGATGGCATCAACAACATTTTTTTTTCATCGGCGATAAAAGGGTTTGTTGATGACGCATGTCAAAACACTTTCTTTCTCGTCACGACAACAACAAGTTGTTGTCGACACATCAACATGAATAACTTTTTTTGTCATGCGATAGCAAGGTCCTATTGACGTGCGTCAACAACATCTTGTTGTCGTGTGACAGTAAAGTGTTGTTGATGCGTGCGTCAACAAACCCTCATTGTCATCATGATAAAAAACCTTGTTGTCATGCGAAACAACAAGAAACCCTAATTTTCCCTATAAATACCAACACAACCCCTCATTTTCACATTCTCATTTTCTAGCTACCATATTTTTTCCTTCTCCGAGCACTTCTTGCTACAGGTACCGTACGACGATCATGGCTTCTTCTACCCCAAGGTGAACCTCAGGATCCAACACCCGAGCCTCCAAGGCCAAGATTCAATACAAAAGCGTTATGTGCCCCCACATAAATGTAGTCATGGAAATGAATGCAAAATACAAGGATTCAATAGTTGCATCTAATTCCAAGGGCTTGTTAGCATGCCCTAGTTTGAGGTTGACCATTAGATTCTTAACTACCTCCTTTCGTCCTACAATACAAAAAATACTTTTATTATGTTACATTGGAAGATCAACGTACATTCTCCTTCGGTGTCGAACCTATTGATATCCATCGATTGACAGGCCTCCCTTTTAAAAATGTGTTGATAGTAACAACCAAGGCAACACTCACTAAAATGATAAGATTTTCCTCGAATCTAGTTATGGTTTCAATGTTGATTGTAAGTGTAATTTTCTCTCATTTGAATGTTTTTTTATATTAATTCAAATTGATATTAATTCCAAAACTTTTGCAGCTCATGTCAGCAAATCCAAGATGAGGAGTGGACACGCAAGATGTTGCACACCACTTTCTTTCTTCTGCCTTGATTTCTTTGTTTCAAGCCAGAATTATTATGCAAGGGTCAAAAACTGACATTCCAAATTGGGTTGTTGCATACATTCTTGCAACAATCGAAATAAAAATTTGACTTGTGCACATTTCTATCTAACAAGATAAAGGATGACATTACCAATGCATCAATTTCATAAAAACTAGTTATTCATTCAACAAACTATATCCTAGCTCTTTATTATGAGGCTTATTATAATTTAAAAGATGAACCAACTCCAATTTGCACAAACGAGACAATGAAAAAATTTTTGTCAATTCCACTTGAAGAGCAGCAGGTAAAAATTTGTCTTTTTTATGTTTTTCTCATTCTGATCGAATCTTTGTGTACTAATATAATGTAATTCTGATTGAATCTTTTCTTATATGTAGAAAATTTCTGGAGTCTCTTCCACGAAAAAATTTCTTTCGAGAGGAAGAGGCCAACAACATGCCGAGGCCTTAGGAGAATCACAATCTGAAATCAAGTTCATTCATCAGCTGATCCCCAAGTATTTGCATTGATGAAAACGACAGAGACGTAATACCCTTAACATTCAAAGTAGGGTTGTTTACATTTTGATTTTACCATTTAATGATTTATCATATTGAATTGACATGTATTTCCTACACTTGTAGGGACTTTGAATACTCACGTGCTTCAAAGAAAGCATCACCAACCCACTCGGTACAATCTCATGTAATTTTTGAATCTCAATAACAATTACCACCATCATCTCCAACCAAACAATTCAAAGTCTGTCACACCCCTAGTTTACACAATCAATTCATACCACAACAAAATCTCACTCAACCAGGTATGAATTCATTTATTTTGTGATTTATTTAATACTTTTACATATTATTTAGTAATTACTAATGATTTTTTTCTTGGCATCTTGTTGTTCAAAGTTGATAGCAATCCTTTGTCTTCTACTCAAAATCTGCAAACCCCAGCTACTCAATCAACCCCATGCAATTACGATTCAAAATGTCGACTAGAGGTTCAGAAAAATACCATTGGTAAACACATGCCTATGATTCTGCCCCTAGCGGGACACTAAACATTCCCTCATCATTCGCTATTCTGACCCTCTCTCTCTGGTTGTCCCACTACAACAGGGCAATCAATTTTGAATCAAATAACTTTAGATGAAGATTATTTGGGCATTGATAATAGTGACCCAACTAGTTTTTTTCAACACATGTGATATGATTCAGGGCAATGTATATTTCCATCTCAATGTACTATTAAATTTATTTAAATTTTCAACATTTAAATTTAAATTTTAATATTAATTTTTGTTATTGCTATTAGGATCACCGCTCCCAAAAGCAAAAATGCAACATACGTTTCTCGAGATGAAAGCCACCATTCTTCTCCTTCAAAATCATCCTCTTCTGATATAGATAGTGATGACTTGCCAACATTTCCTTTGGAGAACTTGATTGGCTATGATTTTCAATCCCACATGAATGAATTTATCATGCCTCAAATCAGTGAGCTCATTCAATGGGAGAGAAGGGAAAAAGTATTAATATCTGAGATAGTAAGTCATTATGATAACCATTGCAAAAAGAGAGAGCTTATTTGTAATAGTCAAAAATCAACCCACGAAGATGGATGCATTATTCATCAGAGCTAAAAGTGGGAGTGTCACATATAACAACACTTATAATGATAATATTTTTGATAAAGTATTAAACAGATTAGAGAATATCAATGTTGAGGCCCATGCCTATTTCAATAAATGGTCTAAGGATAAGGAAATGGTCACGATTGCAAAACACCAAACGAGATAGAGCTGTCATAAGTATAATTAGTTTGAAAAAAATTTTTTTATTAATTTCAATAAAAATTGTTTTTTAATATGTTTAATTGACTTCACTCTTTTTGTTGCAGCTGAAATATGAAAATTTAAAGAGTCAAGCCAAGGTCTTCCAAGTTCACTTGGAAACAACAAAGAATAGTTTATCCACAACAATTAAGATGAAACAAAATATTGTTTTGGTTAACAAACAAAACAATACACTTAAGCGATAATTAAAGAGAATGGCTATGACCCTAAGATTTTATTTAAAGCAAAGGCAATGATAGATCCTTCTTTGACATCCCATGGAGATGCTACAAAGGAAGAAGAAGCAATCATCAAGAACCTAGACATGACTGCTGAGGATCTGATTAGTTCGGGGATAATTGAGGCAAGGAATATAGTAGGGTCTAGTGAAAATGTTAATGATTGAGGCTTGAGGATTGGGGAACCTCAAAATTGAAACTTTAAATATTTTATATATAGAAGAATGAAAGTTGATACTTGAATATTTGTTTAATTTGAAGTTTGGATTTAAATTTTATGCAATATTATCTTTGCTTGCAATGATGGTGATAGTTACATTTATCATTAGATGTGGATGTCTGGATAATGAAATTAGAGTAGATGTGGTTATAGTTATTATTAATTTATTCATTTAGAATGTGGTTCTATGTGGACATTAGGTGTGGATGTCTGGATAATGAAATTAGAGTAGATATGGATGATGATGAATTGTACGTGACTATATGAATTGTATGTTGTTATATTTTTATATAGAATTTCTATATTGTATATGGTGTGTATGTTTGATGGATAATCATGATTCATGGATTTAAACTTTATGCAATATTATCTCTACATGCAATGATGGTCATGATTACATTTTTCATTACATGTGGGTGATGACATCTAATATGTTTGATGACATTAGAATAGACATTACAATGGATCATCCATTTATTCATTTAGAATGTGGTGTTATGTGGATAATGAAATTAGAGTAGATATGGATGATGATGAATTGTATGTGACTAGATGATGATAATGGATAATTGTTTTAAGAAAATTAAGAATGTGCATTGTGGTGTGATAGATACATCTTAATACAGTAAAAGCTTCTTCTCTCTATTTTAAATTTTGAACTCTTTAATATGTATATCGTTTCTACACATTTATTTTCAAACCTTTATATTGAATTGAAACGATAAAGCTCAAAGAAAAAAAAAGAATGTGGTATGACACATATATCTTAATACGGTAAAATCTTCTTCACATTTAAAACTATGGCTAACCACTAAGATAGGGTTTAAGGTACCTCTTATCTTCTTGAGCAAGCTAGATGACCTTCGATTCTCGAGAATTCAACACGAAAAATGGATAAGGATTAGAATAAAAATGGGTGAGTTTCCTGATAATCTTAGTCCCAAGAAGCGAGAGCTTCCTTGGATGGATGTCAACTCATGTTTTTCATAAACATCAATGAAATGAAGAGAAATTAAAATGTAGAATCCAGATCTAACCTAAGAAAATAAAAGTAAACCAAACTGTTCATATCAAAGGTGACACAAATATCAAGAATGCACTACAGAGTGGATGGCAACTATACCAGACACTAAGCATGGCAGAATATGCAGAATCTAGATCTGAGCTTTGAAGACCTTGCAAAATACAACATCAAAGTGGTTTGAAAATTAAAAATACCAATGAAATAAATCCGATTTTAATAAATGATAGTATTTGAATAAATGTAAATATACATACCTGTAACATCTTCGATGATAACTACAAATCAAAAATAGCCTCCTCACTGATCAATATTTGCATCTGCAGAATTACAATGGTATTTATGTAAAACTATAAACAATTAAATTAGAATCTATTAATATGAAATTGAATAAATAAGAACAGTTAAAGTGTAATGTCAAGGTGATACCTATTTAAAGCTGAAATAATCCATTTTCAATAGCTTCTTTGTATTCAATATTTGCATCCGTAGAGTTTGAAGATGCACCACTTCCAGTCTCATCATTGAGATTACTTGGACTTGTAGTAGTATTATTTACACCTCTTCTTTTGGCAAGGGAATTCCAATGCACAATAGCTCTATCAAAAGGAAAGGTTTCCAAAGAGTAGCGAGAAACATAACACCTTATGCAACTTTTGAGATTTTTATCCAACTTGTTTCTCAGTTTTGATTTAATAAAAGATAAAGCACTGAAAACTCTTTCATCCTCCACGGATCCCAAAATCATTGTTTGGCACAACTCATACAACCAAAAATATTCACTAATGTCTTCCTGTAACACACTACTTTGGTAGATTTTTCACCAGAGCCTTGTAATAGCACCACTCTCTGAAGGTTCATCTAAGAGTTTATACTGTGACCTCATTGTTGTTACAAAATTAGTTGATTGAGTCTTTATTAAATCAACATTCAATATACCTTTTATTTCAATACCCTCGACCTCTGATGTTTTTTTGAAATGATCCAATATTGTACCCATGTATTTATGAAAATCTTACTTACAAAATCAGCACGGCCACCTTCTGTATTCCAAAAATTTGGATTCATCACACCCATGGCTTCAAGAATTTTGTCTTGGCTGAAACATTCTCTAATTTTTGATGCTAAGGATTATGCAATTTTTCTGAGTTTTATTCTTGTTTCAATTACTACAGAATCAAACAGATTTCATGTCACAGGAACTTCTTCTTTTTCCATTGATGTAACGTCTTTACTTTTTTAGAAATGTGCAGTGGTATCTCTTTCCCACTAACATGGATACAGAGGTGATCATGGATATTAAATCTCAAAAAGTTATTGGGATGGTTAAGATCCAATAAAACTTTCCAGTTATCAAATACAAGTGTATCAAAACTATCCGGGGAAGTGTACAAGGCATCAAGACTCATACATACCATTTTTCTCATCCGTATAAAATCAACAATATAGGTTAATCTCCCTGTGCATGCTTCATCAATGTATTGATCTCCTGCAACATTGGAAGAATGCCTACCAATGTAAGAAATGTCTCCAAATCAGTTAGATGAACAACAAGTCCCTCACCCTATCAATTTCATGATGATATTTGTGCATGAAACCAACCAACGAAGGATACTCCTCACGCACTCTACATGCAGGCTCATACAACGAAAATCCACCTTGTCTCAACATCCTTCAAAAGTTTTTTGCCATCTATAATTCCTATGGAAAATTTTGAAACTCAAGAAATCACTTTGGGCTGCTTTTCATATAGGCATGCAATTCTCTTATAAGGTCTTCTACTTTTGCAACATTTTCGTATTTGCTAACGATTTTATATGCTAAATTCATTTTGTGAGCCATACAATGAATTGCTAGCATATAAGGGGTGACTGATGTTTGCAATCGAACACACAACCCAGTTCTATGACCTTGCATGACTGATGCACCATCTTCTCCCACGCATACCAAATTTATAGCAATTTCATTCACAATCATGCCAACAATTTCTTTCAAAAGAGAAATAACTAGTTTATATAGGTTTTCTACATTACAATTTTCAACCATTTTTTGAACACCCAATAGATGCGAGTCCTCATATGATTTTCTAAAGTGTAAACATGGATACATACCCATGCGGTGTTGTCAACAACTGTCACTTCATCAATTGAAAAAGAGATAAACTTTGCATTTTTTACACACTCTTTCAAATCTTCCTTCTCAATCATAGCAAGGCATTTAGCCATTTCCCATGCACTGTTGTCTGACCAATGAGACAGGGGAACATTCTACATTCCATTATATTGATACAAAGGTTTGAAATCGATGAAATCTGAAATCGGTCTTCCTTTCTTAAGGATGTGGAATAAAGTAGAAAATTATATGAGTTTAGCACACAAATTTGATTGATTCATCTTACCAATTTGCGATGTGATCGTTCCGCCATTTTCTACGAGAAGTCTGCATCTTTTCTGATCACCTCATATTCTACCGCATATTTCACATGCATGCATTATTTTTCAGTTTTCCATCTGTGTGTTTTTATTTTCTAGCCATCTTCCCCAGTCATGTGAAATATTGTTTTCCATAGTGTTTTTCAATTGTGTCCAACTTCAGTTGCATTTTTTGTTGCCTTCCCAATTTCCACGTACATATTGTACATGTACATTCGATGAAATTTCTTTAGAATTAGTTGGTTGTATAGGTTCAATAAATGGAAATTTTGCAGCCCAGTCAAACTTGTATGTCCTCCCAAGTGTCCACATATTCTTGTTCGTATTCACATTTTTACTTTTACGTGCAGAGCTTTTAGGAATATCACGATCATTAGGTTTCCTTTTCCATGAACCACTAGTTACATTTGAATTTTGTGTTGCATTTTGCACTCCTAGTTGCACATCAACAGAATATCTTCAAGCTCTACTTGCACTAATGGAATATCTTCAAGCCCTGACATGGTATCATTATAGGTGTCATTTGGCTGATAATGAGAAAAATGCATTTCCACTTCAATAACACCTTCCACATAGTCTATGCTCTGATTGATTTCAGTGGGAGCTCTATGGGTGTTGGCAGTTGCAGATATCTCTAAACCAAAGAGTTTCCAAAATACTTGAACAAAGACTTTTGAGTTTTTTTGTAACTTGTTGGGTGTTTTGAGCACTAGCAGCTTCCATTGTTCTCAACGATGATAAATTCGAGTCAGATAAGCTCTTGGTCATCCATCAACAAACACACCTTGTCATGCATCAACAAAAATGAAACTTGTCGTGCAACATCAACAATAGTTCCTCACATGTGTGCATCAAGAAGGTTATTCTTGTCACTCGTCAATAGAACCTTCTTTTCGGCCATCAATAGAGCCTTCTTGTTTCCCCATCAATAGATCCTACTTGTCACCCATCAACAGGTCCTTCTTGTCCCTATCCATCCACGGAACCTTCTTGTCACGCCATCCATAGAGCCTTCTTGTTTCCCGTTGACAGAATCTTCTTGTCACCCATCCACAAAGCCTTCTTGTCACCCATCCACAGAGCCTTCTTGTCACCATCAATAGAGTCTTCTTTTCGCACGTCAGTTGAACACTTTTGTCTGAAAAATTATACTTTTGTGTACTAGAATCTGTTGCTTTGCAAGTTTTATGTACTTGATAATAGATATGCCCCCAGGTGGTATGAGTTAGCAAGTAGTGTTCTACTGGAGAATACTATAGGATTATATAGGGGATATTTTAAAGAGGTAGGCTAAGCCGACCCCTAAAAAATTATTAATTTTTAGGCGAACATGTCAATGACCCGCGCTAGAAAAATCACCTTTTCAATTTTTTCTAAATTGGAATATTTGCCACTAAAAAAATCCTTGACATGATAAAATGAATGAATTCTCAGTAGGGGATAATGTTATATGTTTATTGACGGTGTTTAGACAAAACTTGAAATGGAATATTACCTAGCAAATGAGAACTTACAAATGCAAAACACACAATAAAGAGACATAAAAAAGTCAGTTTGATGCATCCATTATTTAGAGCGAAAATATGTCATATATATGTAGAGGAGAGAAATACAAAATAATATGAATATGCATCACATGCTTTTATTTCCTAAGGATTATAGCTTCCCCAAAACATCAATTGTAAATACCTACACCATAAAAATATTAGTTTGTCATTAACTATATATTTATCATAAAAGCACAATATCATGGGATCTACTACACAATGCCCCTATGGGATACCAAATACTACTACTCACTCTTTTACAAATGAGGACATTGATACTCAATTTATTTCTAGCACACAAATTACACATGGTTGACCATCCTAATACTCAAACTATTTATATCCAAGTACCTATCGTGCAACATGAAGTTCATAGATTAAACATCATCGTACCAAATTATATATTTTGTGTGAGGATAGAATAACTCTCAACAATTTTTATATGTTCCATTCACAAGTAATCGTATCCAAGCATTTAGATTAGACTATTCTACGGAAAACATGTTTGTTGCAGATATCTATTTTAAAGAATAATAGTCACCACTTCTCTAAATAGAATAACATGGACCATAGAAAATAACCATATCTTAAGTATGCTTACTCAAGTTTAATAAATGCTAGTAGTAAGAGTAAATCTGATGTTACTAGTGTCTCATACACATGATGGCTGATACAAATTAGATAATGTCCAATCCATTAGCTCCCTGTAAGACATTATACACTTACCAAATGTCACCTCTGTCACATAGAACAATCAAATATATTTATTGTTAGAAGGCATGGATTAAAAACAAATCATGTCATGCAGGCTTGGAATACAAGAGAGCATTCATATGAAACTTCATATGATGTAAACTTATATGATGTATTGAAATTCATGTCAAACATATATGATGTATTGTTAGTGTGTATATCCATTAATTATTTATTTACATGTTTGATTTTCAGAGTTTTTTGAAAAATAATTCAACAAGAGAATTTCATGTTATTGAATACTTCAAAGATGGTTTTGCGGCTTCAAAAATATGAAGAAGAAAATACTAGCCATGAGAGCCAAAGGATTGATTGTAGAAGGAAACATCTATGCAAACCATTCCCAACCGATCTACAAATATCGTTGCCAGACCAACCTACTCTTCAACGGATGAGTTCATATTTAGAAAATCTTCATGCCATCAATTGAAGGAAAGTGACACAAGAAGCATTGGACATAGTGTGAGGATATGAAGAATCAGTTAGTTGTTGTAACACTTTTTTTTTTCGTACATATGTGTTTTATATTTTTAGAAATATATCAAAACTATCTTAAATCATTTGACATAATGAAGGTGAGTAAACATTTGGCAATGTGGTTCAAAGGAAAATGAAAGTGGCTTCTACTCAGTTGACTTTTCTAGAGCATTACCCGAGGGGAAACAGCTATATGTGTTACCTCAACATTGTTATCAAGTATTACTTTGTATAATTTTTATTTTGTACATCTTCTCCTTTTTCATGCACATAATTTCTATATCTAGGTCTCCTTTTAACTATGTTTTATATAGGTATTATTCTATCTTGATATATAGAGAAGGTAATTGACAGTTCATATTATATTATGAGCCAAAGATGAGACATGTTGTTGACGCAATAGTGTCGTAACACGAGTACCATGGGGAACAACTGATGTTGTGGAAAGAGATTATGAACATGACTCCAGTGATGATGATGACCCCAATAATGAAGAAGATCACCATATTAATCAAGGCAATTATTAAGGCAAAGCCCATTTTGAAGAACAAGAAGATGATGATGATGATGATGAAAGTGATGGTGACGAACATCATGAAACTATAAATAATGAAAATGATGATGAAATGAATATCCCAACAAGTAGATATTTGGACAATGAATGGATTGTTCCCATAATTATATATATAGAAAAGAAGAAGAAAGGAACATTAGTTGTGACTACAAATCCAAGTCATATAACCAACGAGGAGTTGGTAGACATACATGAAGATGAACATAAATAGTTGAAATATTCATAAACCTATTTTTTGTGCTATTTCATTAATTCAATTTTGTCTTGTGTTACAACATTTCGTTACATATTTTTTCTTTTGATTTGTTGAGATATAATATGTTTGTCCATTTATGGAATTTGAATTCAACTCAATTAATTTATAATTAATGTAATTGACTTTTTAAAGTCTACCACAATTCAAGGCATATCACTAATTTGGTATATATGAAGTGAGATGTAGATGATTTCTTATTTTGATCAACGTCAAATAGGCAATAATTTGGTGTATGAAACTTACTCTATCAACATATCTAAGTGGCACCGAGCTTGGTTCACTTATCATTGCATGCTTTGAAATAGTTTATAATTAATGTTGGTTTCAGGAGTCAAATTTGACCGTTGACCTTGTTTATCAAAGATTTTTTGTATGAGTGTCATCCTATTAATTTTTTTATTCAAAAATATTTTAATGTTCTTGGATAAAATAATAGCATTTTAATATATAATTATATAAATGTTAAAAAACATATATAATAAGTAAATTATATATTTAATATACATAGTTATATACCCCTTCTGTGGGTACCTGGAAACTCTCCCACACGTATTTTGGTATTGTCACAAAGTCCATGGTGCTTGGGGTTGGATTCATTCCTCCTTCCAACATTTTTTGCCATGAGTGCTTCACATGACATTATGTTTTACTGGGAGACAATCTCCAAATGCCACATAAGTTTACCCAGATTTGACATGCTTTCACAAGAGAAATTTTGTTCTGGTTATAGAAAGTTGTTTGCTAATGTTGACGCGATCATCACTTGTCTATTTATAACAAGTCTATGGTTGTTGCCAATGTCTTGCTGCAGATTCAAGTTCAAACCAATAAGGTGGCGCTAGAGGTGGAACATCTACAGACACTCTTGCGCCACAGGGACAATGCCCCTTGCAATATAACGTGCGTGCTGCCGCCCCCTATCGCCGCCCCCTTCCAAGTAACACTTACACTGGTATGCACTTCTCCAACACCGTGAATCAATGAAAAAACATATTTCCTTTGTCGACATTTGCTTTTTTACAGCAGGAAACACTTATACTGGTATGCTTATCACTTCTTGTGACAAGCATATTGAAACTTAAACTTGTATTTTGTATTGTGAGCAGGACACAACACTACAAGTATGGTTTCATTTACTTTTTCTGGAGCAAGCATGTTCTCAAGGCCAAATTAAAGGCCGGAGCGCCCTAGGCAATAGTTTGAGTGGACACCCTCCTCACAAATTTAGTTAATATTTTGTTTTCCATAAAGTAAATAAATAAAATATGTCTATATTCTTTTATTTTTAAATTTACATCATGGTCATAATAAAATAATAATAAAAATATATTAATAAATTATCAAATAAGGATAAAAATATTTTGTGGATGGAAAACATTAATCGTAGCATATGCTCAGAATACAAAAAATCAATATTTTATACAAGGCTTCTTACAAGTATGATTTAGCCATATCAAGTAGGTGACAGGAACTCTATCCTGAAATAAAGCACCATTTCTTTGCAAAAAAACAAATTTTTTATGTAGCTCCCATGGTTTTGTGAAGATTCGTATTTGGACCAGGCCTACAAATTCCTCCATAACAAAATAATAAATTTTCCCAAAAATTAAGAATAGAAAATAAAATACTTTTTTCCTTCAATTATACTCACCTCTACTAGATACACCAATGACATTATAAAAATATATTAACCTTTTTCTAGAACAAACTACACACCTACATAATCTAGAGCTACATCAAATAATGGGTAACAATACCAACAAAATAATATGTGCTTATAAATATGTGATATTTTCTTTTACTTGCAAAAATATTACAAAACTTTTTTATGTGTATGCGTGAAATTTATGTTACTATACAATAATATCTATAAATGGGTTGATTAATATTAAATCTTCAGAAAAATTATTTTAAAGTTAAGTTCTAAAATTAACCGACAAAAAATAAATTTTAGATTCAGGCGCCCCTTGATGGTTGGCGTCTAGGCAAAATTAGTTTGCCTAAGGCTTAATCCTCCTCTGCATGTTCTTGTTGTTTTAATATAATGCCTGAGGTATAATACTCATAAGGAGTCACATATGAGGTGCGGACAAGTTTTCTGACTATTTCTTTTTGGCTGTAAAATGGTTTCCAAATACAAACGCATTGCTAAAAAAGTCTCATCAAACTTGTTGTTTGTTTAAAAATCTCTGAAAAAATAGACTCATTTTTCATGTTTCTTTGCCATGTGTTCACGATTAATTTGAAGTGTGCCGACCTTTTCATTTATCAACGCTGCATTTTCTGTGCTTGCATTGATTAAGCTAATCCTTAATTACATTACAGGTTCTCTAAACTGGACAGCCCAATTTAGTGTATAATTGACCATATTTTCAACTTTTCTTAAACCAAGCAAGTTTTTTCGGCTGGGCCTAAGTCTCATGCACGTTAGCAGCACAGTGGACTAAAGTCGATCCTACAACCTCCTCTCTACCAGACCCACTAGAGAGGAGGTGATGGTTGGTGATGGGCCTGGTAGAGAGGAGGTTGTAGATCATTTTAGTCCACCGCACCGCTAAATCGCACTTATATATGTACTAAGCAAAAAAAAAAAAACAGCTTCTTACCAATTCGGGTTCTTTTAAATGGTTGAAATTGAAATTTTGATAAAATAGTTTTAAAACAGATTAATCAAATATTAAAGTTAATGAACACTTTTGGTGCAATTGTTAGTGTAGTGTATTTTAAATTTAGAGAATTAAAGTTGTCACCCAAACATACAATAAATGTTGTACAAAAATCTAAACAACTCGTTGTTCCAAAATTCCCGTGAATAAATTCTTCATGGCTAAATCATTTCGATGAAGCGCTTTCTCAATGTTTGAGTGTCTGCAGTAGACAAGTGTTACTGTTTGCACCTTGTTCTCTACCTTGATAAAGTTTTTGGCATTGTAGTGAGAACTATTGAGCAACCATACACTCTGATCTTTCCATGCTCTTCAAATTCCAATAACTCTCTGACAACATCTCGCAAAACCTCACACTCCATTATTGCTAATGTTTTAAGTGAAGGCATTGCTCCTTCCTCCACTACTAGCACCTCCTCTAGCTTCTCCAGTTAACCATTGAAAATACCTCCAGCTTAGGAAATGCTCCCCTCTCACCAAATTCCTTTGGTAACTTCTCTATATTGGAGCACCCAATTATCTCAAGTTGTTTAAGACTCACAAGCTTGTGTAAGGCAGTAGTCGTTTCAACATGCCACAACAGTGCAATCTAATACACTCGATGTTGAAATGCACAAAATGAATCTTCTATTTGGAGTAATTGAGGGCATGTTAACCAGAGTCTCCTCAATTTTGACATGGAAATCATGTCATGGGGCAGGCTTTCCATGTTTGTGAGATGCAACCACATACTCTCTATCTTGCTTCATGCTTCCCAACATTCCTCACAGAATTATTTCACCATTGTTTTCAAGCGCTAACCTTTTCAGCTTGTTTGAGGGCGGCCATATCGTTAATATTTGAGAGTAGCTCTCTTTTGTGTTTATTTTGCCTTTCTTTATCCATGCATTTGGACAGCTTAAAAACTCTCGTATTCAAGAGATGTAAGTGTGAGATCGCATAAGCTATGGACTGCAGATGTTTACAACATCCAATCTCCAAAAGTTTTAGGAAGTTAATTTAGAAACGCTAGATGAAAGCTCAATAATATTTGAGTTATGAAGATCGAGGATCCGAAGGTTTGTAAGAGCACCGATTGAGTTGGGGAGTCTCTTGATGGGCGTAGAGGCTAACTCGAGGCAAACTAAATGCTTCAAACATCCTATGCTTTTTGGCAACGAGTTGAGGGCGCCTTGACAAATCAAGCACCCGAGATGGATCATTCTCCCAATCACCCGTCTCGTATTTCTTTCAAATCGGATTCTTTCGCATTAACCAGAGTGCGGATATGAGAAGATCCAAATGTGTTTGGAACATGAGCCAAACTGTTATCGACCAATGAAATTCAAAGTGTGCCAAACAGTCATTAACTGAAACTCTTGTAAATTTCTGCCATACGAAAGAAACATTTCTCTTCTTTCTCAGCAAATTTGTTGTGCTAAGTCCAACAATGCATCATGCACCACTGAAACAGCTCACACTTCCATCCGATTCCTTAAGCAAAGGTGGCTCAATAAGGCAACGTTCAGCTAACATATTGATGAATCTCTCTTTGTTTGGAAAGGATCCTGTCCCACCACAAACCCTTCTCCAATCCAAAACATGCTCACAGTTCGAGTAAAGATGCCTTCATCTTCTAGGGAAGGAAGAGAGGTAGAGAAAGCATAATTGCAAAGAAATGTCAAAGTCGGCCAAAGCATCATAGCTCAATCTGAGCCTACCATACAACTTCTCTCGTAACATCGCCGTATGCCTGCACATTGTCAGAAATTCTTCAATGCAAATTCCCATTCATTTGAGTGGGTGACGCCCGCCATTGCTCTGTCCAATCACTTTGAGAGCTAAGGGAAGGCCTCCACACTCCCTCGCACACATGCCTCACTGCTTTCACCGTCAATGCTCAGGGCGAACTCCGTCACTTTGTGGAAAAGCATGGAAACAAAACAACCCACTGTCATCCTCCCTCAACCTCCTCCACTTTTCCACTTTGATGGTAGCCGCATCTCGGGATTCCCAACCGCTTGAAGCACGCTGTTACTTCGGAAGTGGCAATGGTGATGTTGGAGTTGTGGTGTGAGAGATGAGAGGCACACACAACTCGGTTAACAAGGAGTTTGCACTTGTTTCCCAAACATCATCTAAAAACAAAGTGAAACTTATTTTCGCTTAACCTCCCACTTAACCACATTTTCACAACCTCTTCCTCTTTGCTCTCCAATCTTTCATTTATTTGAAGAGCTATTTGTTTGACAAGATCATTTCGAGAGAGCATTGAAAGAGGGAGTTTTTGAAATGGTAAGCCAAAGCATTAGGTATCACTGGAAAAAGAGTTTGCACTGTTTGCTTGTTGAACACCCTTTTTAGGAGTAGAGTTTTGCGATCCGCCCATGCCAACAACGCCGATCCATGAAAACTTTTTTCTGCAACGCAGAATGTATCAACTCCTCAATCCTCTTGAGGCATAATCTTGTTCCATAATCGAGGCTCATCAATATACTTCATCTTCTTGGTGGGGCTGAAGAAGTGGATGGAAAACATTCCGAGATGTTGACATGATCCAAGCTTGAGAGAATCAATCCTTTATGTGATCCAGTGCGGTCAGCCTCGCGATTAACCACATCTTCTTTGGAGCTGGTGGAGAAAAGCAATGGAAGGAGTGGATTTAGATGTTCCTCCATTACATAAATGAGACGAGTGATCTTTCTCGCTCATTCGATAACGAGAATCAGGTGATAGGAAGATGGCACAAAGGCGTGTTGTGCCAAATCATATGCTTCCTCGAGAAAATCATTCAATTCGTCAACCATCGATTCAGGGAAGAGGACAGAGGATGGTGAGAGAAGCATTGATTTTTCCAGTTCAAAGCCTTCCGATATTCCCGCATTTCGATGTTGATGGAGTGAAATCTCTCAACCAAAGTTTGGGGCATCCAACTCTTTTCCGACGCAATGACGGCAATGTTGATGTGATCAACAATCTATTTTATTGCCACCAATGGCATAACCAATCGCTCCAGAGATGAAACCATGATCAGCCATTATTGAAACACACCTGCTTTCTACTAGGAACAATGTGTTTTGTGCTGCAAACGCAAACTATGTTGGAATGTTAATCGAGGCCAATAATAACATCAAAACAAATAATAACATCACATGGATGGCTTGGCGTGTTCCAGGATTTCAATTTTTGCCATTAAAAAGTTTTTGTGATTGATAAGTTTTTGCCAAAAACTTCAAGAAAGGTTAAAATGGACCTTACGGCTTTCAAAGGCTTGTCTGATTGATAAGTTTTATGAAGGCGTAGTTGTCGAAACGCGCGTGATTTGACGGTGATAAGAATATATACACGGCAAAAGAATAAGACAATGAAAGGAGGTTGACATCTTATTTAGACATGGCGAAAGTTTGTGGAATGTTCTTGCTAGGAATTCCTCTCACGTTATATTGGCGTTGTTTCTTGACGTGACAAGTCAACCAGCGTGGAGTTGAAGTTCCGGCGTGTAATTGGCATTGTTTAAGTGTGGAGTTGAAGTTGTGGCATGTAATTGGCATTGTTTAGCGTGGAGTTGAAGTTCGGCATGTAATTGGCATTGTTTAAGCGTGGAGTTGAAGTTCTGTGGAAAGACTGTTTTGCTAGGAATTCCTCTCACGTTATATTGGCGTTGTTTCTTGACGTGACAACTCAACCAGCGTGGAGTTGAAGTTCGCGTGTAATTGTTTCTTGACGTGACAAGTCAACCAAATGCGTGGAGTTTTGGTGTATTGTGAGTGCTATTCATAAGACCATTGTTTGGTGCTGAAGGAGACCAACGTGTAATTCACTCCGACTAAGGACGACAGGACTATTTCTTTGTTGCATGTTAAGACCGTGAGCGACGCTAGTGTGTTGCAAAAACTCTTTAGTGCTGCACTGCATAAAGCCCTCGAATTCCCTTCTCATGGAGCACAACCTTGAAGAAAGTAAGTGTGACTTGCGTACAAAAGATCACCATTGCTCGAGTAGGAGGTGATAAAAGCCATGTCCCCTCTTGAAAGGGCCAAATTATGTTCCCTGGACAACGAAGATGTGCACAATTCTCCGATTCGAGGAGCTATGGGGAATCATCATCGGGCCAACAAGTGTGTCCCATTGGAAAGGGACAACAACATAGTCATAAGTCTCGAAGGGACAACAACATAATCATAAGTCTCGAAAGGGACAACAACAAAAGCGATCCGAAGCAACCACAACAACATAAGTCTCATAAAGCGAGTCGATGGTGTTACATCTACACCACAAATACGCATGACACCGCTAACTATTGGTATAATCGCCTAACTCAAGGTAATTCCAGGAAGAAAACACATCTAGTCACAATGATTTTATACAATCCGGATGACATCCTCACAACATGAAGCACAAAGGACATGTCACGGCCCACCAAGATGATGAATCAAATGATGAAGTACCCGACTTGGCCAATTGTGCGCACACCAAAATGTTGTTCTAGTTTCCCAAACTTTGTAGCCTTCACAAAATGTTTGGTTGATTGACTTCTAGTGCTAGCAAGTATATGACAGCTTGATAGGAAGGTTTTGATTCATACACCGATCAACCCACCGGAGATCGGGTTTGAATTGCAGACAACAAAGAGTATGTTGCAAAAGTAATAGGCAATGCCACCATTCCTTTAGGGACGAGAAGTCATACCCTCACAAAGGTGCTCTATGTTCTAGGCTTGAGCATAAATCTCTTTCTCGTATCTCATCTCTTGAATCACAAGCTCAAGGTGGAGTTCATGGTCCATAAAGGCATTAAATCATATTTCATTTCATGAGAAGGTATGATACTTGCTAGAGATTTTTTTGAAGGATCATTTATTTGCACTAGATGCAGTTTCATCCTCTATAGTTTCTCTATCTGCATCTAAAGTGGAGTCTACTATACTTTGGCATTATCGATATGGTAACCTTTACTTCGACAACTCCTCTATGAACTCAATTATAAGGAGATGGTATGAGGACTTCCTCCACTCTCCCACTCCTTTCCTATCTATTTTGGATGTTTGGCGGGAAAACAACACTGGAACCATTCGAGCCGAGTACCTTCCATGTCAACGATTGTCTTGAGGTTGTACATACCGATTTGTGTAAACCCATGTTTGCCACCTTTTAGGGATTTCAATACTTTCTTGTTGATAGATGACTATTCTCACAAGACATGGGTGTTCTTTCTTCGAATAAGACTTAGATTTTTCCAATTTTCAGGCCTCATATCAGCAAGTTGTTCAACACACCGAGCAACCCCTTCTTGTCCTCTCGCTTATATTAAGGATGAGAATTTAAATCAAAGAAATTCTTGGCATTCGAAAGGAGCATGGTATCACACAACACTTGACCGCCCTCATATGCCCCAACAGTAATAACATCAAGAACATCACAATCGACCGTCATGGAGATTGCTCGTTGCATGTTTTCCACTACCAAGTAGGAGAATATATTTTGGGCGTGTATGTTCTAGACAACTATATATCTTCTAAATCGGGCACCTACAAAGATATTGCAAGAAAAGACACTAGAAGATGTATGGATTAATCATAAGGACTCCCACCAAGTCTCTCCTAAATGTTTCATCAAGAGTCATAACGAGAAGACATTCGAGAAATTAAGCAAATATTTCACTAATAAGTTTAGTTGTTGACAACATCGAACTCGATACAATTCGAGAGGCACTCAAATAACTACATTAAAAGAATGGCATGAATGCCGAATATGACTCCTTAATTTAGAATCGACATGGGAACTTGTTGATCTCTCATATGCATGAAAGAAATCTATTGGGTGCAAATGGATTTTGAAAAAAATTGCAAGGTAGATAGATCTATTGACAAGTCAAAGCACGACTAGTTGCAAAGGGATATACTCAACAAGAAGGAATTGATTACGAGGAGACCTTTACACCCACTACAAAGATCAAAACCATGAGAGTTTTAATGCACTAAACAAAAAGGATGGAAACTTCAACAAATGGACATAAAAAGTGCTTTCTTGAATGGTGATCTCAAAGAAGAAGAATATATGACCCATCCGTATGATTTTTTGACGAGCAACATCCTAAAAAGGTATGTCATCTAATTAAGTCTCTTTATGGACTTAAACAAGCACCCAGGGCATGGTACATTAAAATAGACAATCACTTATCAAACATAGATTCATGCAACCCCTCGACTCAAATTTTTATATTAAGAAGATAGGCACATAGATTGTCATTTTTAATTTTTATATGTATTATCTTGTGATCACAGGAGCTTTTAAATGAGATACAATCTCGTCGAATATGTTAAGAATGATATGAAGAAATTTTTTAACATTACAGATTTGTGGCTACTTCAAGAAAACTTATATCTCGGCTTGGATATATGGCAAAAGAAGCATCACATTTTTATCTCATAGAAGAAATATGCCAAGAAACTCCTTGAAAAGTATGGAATGTCTGATTGTAAACTTGTGTTCACTCCAATGGAGAAAGGTTTGTAACTTTCTAGATTCCAGGATTCACCTCAAGTTTGTTGGGAGTCTCATTTACGTGACTTATACCAAACCAAACCTATGCTTTGCTATCAGCTATCTTTCTAGATTCATGTAGGAGCCAAAGAAATGTCACTGGGTAGTAGTGAAACATGTTCTTAGATGTTTTGAGGTACAATTGATTATGGTCTAGAATATTAGAACTCTCATTCTTCTTGCAGGATATACCAACTCGACTATGCCAAATTTGTTGATGATAGGAAATCAACTACATGACATGTTTTTCATCTCAGATCTAGACCTATCTCATGGATTAACAAGAAGAAAATTGTTGTTTCTCTCTCATCCAATGAGAAAGAGTATTGTGTCACACGAGCATTTGTGTGCAAAGCAATTTGGTTACGCACATTTTGGTCATATGGACATTCCTAAAGAAAAGCCACCTATCATTCATTATGACAATCAATGTGTGTCAAGCTTGTAAAGAATCCAGTGTTCCATGAAAGAACAAAGAATATTAAGGTTGATTTTCATTACATTCGAGAACAAGTCTCAACCACCACATCTAGCTCCAATACTTGCCCCACAAATTCTCGTGTAGATAATATACTCACCAAGTCCTGGCTTGGCAAGGTGAAATTTGAGTCTATTTCGAGGGTAATGATGAATGAGAAGGAAAAAGTGTGATGATCTTATTCAATGCAGAGAACAAAATGTATACAAGGAGAATAGACAATTAATCGCCAGATCATTGTGCAGGTTGGTTTAGTCACCGAATGTCATGTCGAATGTCCTACGTGTAACCAACAGGTTGTGTGCAAAGTGAACAACCGATATACAAAAGACAATGTAATACAAACAAAGTTTACACTAACATATAACATGGGGGTATTTTGCTATGTCCATTCTTACATTATTCCCTCAAGAAATGTCTTGTTCAAACAAAAAAACTAAATAAGTCCAATGCGTGAATATGATTTCCACTTAATTAAGTATATTACAATAAATTTGGAAACCATAATAGTTGTTTTTTTCTAAATATTATGATGTGTCATCATACTTAGTCAACATCAATAGTGTTTGTGAAGATAAATATTGAGACAACTTTCTAATAAATATCGAGAACATGTGCTGCCAAACTATATACATTCCTAATAGGAGGTTAACAAAAGAACTCATATGTTTTGGTTCAAACCTTCGTCAACAAGATCATTTTAAATCAAATATATGCATGAGACTAAAAAAATAATAATGTAGCTTTGGTTTCCTATCTTTATTCTTCACACTTAATTCCAAAACACCAAATAGCCTAACCCACACCAAAAATTCAACGAAAAAATGTTGGTTGATCCTATTCATAACCATTAATAGAGAATAGAAGATATTATTACTATTACTAAAACAAATATTTCATCTCTTTATATGAATCATAGATTCACACTACTACATATAGTACAAATAATGTCATGAATTGTGTCAATTTTGTGTCATTTTGTTTGGCATTTGGTAATTGGTTTCCAATGTACAAATGACACCAATATGTGGTATAAATGTGGTGTAATGTTTGCATAAGAGGATATACACGTAAAAAAATTGCTTCACATTTCCTATTTCTTATAAATACTAAATTAAGTCACATCTTTTTTTCCCTTATTTAAAAATTCTTCCTATATGAAATCAAAACATCTTTACACACATCAGGGAAAATTTTAAGACCCCTTACCAAAATCCAACTTGGTTTTTTTGGAAAATTTGTAATAATGGATTTCATGTTGATGGCGAACAAGACCAAAATGTATATAGTGACAAAGTGGGTGAATAAGTTTTTAGGAGAAGGTGCATCAGAAGTAATTAGCCGCACCAATCGCAAACAAGTGTCTATAAAAAACTCTACAGCATTTGAGTCGGGCTGTATGGAAAATGATGCATACGGGGCATTTGCAGACGAGGTCTATGTAGTTGGGTGTCTGCTGTGCAGACACTCGATTGATACATGTCCACGCTGTCAGTATATGTAGATGCCTGGTCAGTGCATGCATTTGGGCATCTACATATACAAACCATGCAATTGGGCGTCTCAGATATGTAGACATCTAGTTATACATGCGGTCAGGTGTCTACATATATACATACATGCAACCGATAGTCCGTATATGTAGACGCCTCTGGTTGTACATGTAGTTGGGTGTCTACATATATACATATATAGAGTTGGGTGCTAGGACCAAACTTAATTTTCTCGTCATATATACATAACAAAACTATAGGAGAATTTTTAAACATGTTATTTCAATAAGTTTTTAATTAATATTTCTAGTATTATTGAGAATATATAATAATTTTTAAGGTGAATGATCGGGAGTCCTCTAAAGTAAAATTTTCCTCCCAATCATTCACCTAACAAATTATTATATATTCTCAATAACACTCGACTTAGAAATAATAATTAAAAACTTATTGAAATAATTTTTTTAATATATAACATGCGGTCAAATAATCTAGGTAAATCTTAGTTTGGAAGAAATGTAATGTACCATGTATAATATGATGTGTGGTCAAGTAATTACACCAAAAGGATTATAATGGAATAAACAACATGCAATTATGTGTAAGAGTGCATCATTTATGGTTTATCATTTTTTCATACATTTTTATTTCTCACAACCATGAAATGAATATAAACCATCCATGTCTAAGTTTCCTAGCTATAATTTGATTTGCAATGTGGGAGATTTGTCTCTAAAGTTGTCGGAAAATAGTGCAACATGATGAAATGAATGAATTCTCATATGGAGAATGTTATATGTTTATTCACAAAGTTTAGACAAAACTTGAAATGAAATATTACCTACCAAATGCAAAACACACAATAAATAGACATAAAAATGTCAATTTGGTGCATCCATTATTTAGAGCAAAATATGCCATATATATGTAGAGTAGAGAAATACAAAATAATATGAATATGTATCACATGCCTTTGTTTCCTAAGGATTATAGCTTCCCAAAATATCAATTGTAAATACCTACATTGGGGTAAGTGCAACAAGTTGGTGGACATAAAAACCTGAAATTTAGGTACCGATCATTGTAATTGTTTTTATAGGTTCGGTGATTTCCGAACCTAAAACCACGATCACGGTCCTCGAGAGAAAAAAAAATAGACCCCGACTCCTAATTTCCCCCATTTTTCCTTTCCAACTTCGATTTCTCCTAGACCTTCGCACTTGCACTTTGAATACACCCTAAAAATTTCTCTTTGACTTCTCGATTGTGATAGTTTCAAACACGCCACCAAGACAAAGAGGTAAGCCCTCGATTTTGATCAATTTGTTTGCATTTTAGGTTTTTTTATGATTTTCACGGGTTTTTCAATTTTTTGTTTATGTATACAATTTTTTAGTTTTTAGTTTCTAAAAGCCTCGTAATCCTGCAAAACCATCAAAATATTCCTCAAATTCCTCCAAACAATCCTCAAAACCCTCCAAACATTCCTCAAAACTCTCCTCCAAACATAGATCCGCCTCTTGTGGCTCCTTCTATCCCCACGTAAACCAATAGGAACATAAGATGATATTCTTGGAAGAATATGACAAAATAAATAACTCCAATGGAAAGAGCACAAAAACAAGCACTTTTACAAAAACGGCACTCAAAACCGAGTTACTCGATCAAAAGTTAGAAGCTTTTTAATATTTTTCTCATTATTTATCAGAGGTGCCACTAAAACAAAGTACAATGTTGTTACCTTCCCCACACAAATAAAATTAAAGGGCGCTGATGTTAAACACCTACTAGTAGGAATCACAAGTTTTAAGCCCTCATATGACCATACCATATGACCAAGGGCTAAGGATTTTAAAATAGCAAAAAAGAATGACTGCTTGCAAAAACAAAAGTTCAGTTCACATCGATCTTAGGGTTTTAACACCTTCTGGATCCAATGGAAGCCTTTTTTTCCATAAAAATTCACGCAGCAACAAAATACGACCAAATCCCAAATATATGAATACACAAATAATTTTTTTACAAAATAAAACTTACAGACGGATGCTAACAACAATCTTCAACTCTGATACCATGAAAGGAATAATAACCAGATCATACCAAGCCAAGAACACAGATGCTAATCAAACACCATGATCTATAAGATGAAAGCAATTCACCAAAATAACTTTACATAGAACCTTTCAAAACAAATGAGAAACAATATCATATATTATTATGGAACTCAATGCAATACATCGGGAATGGGCTTTTCTTAAATAAGCGAGAATAAAAATCTAAGAACCAAATCAAGGTCATAGATCAAGCCATAAATCAAGGAAATAACTAGTCATCAAAGAACTAGTCAAGACCATAGATTTAGGAGAGAACTAGACATCAAGGATCTAGTCAATACCATAGATCAAGGAAAGAACTAGTCAATATCATAGATCAAGGAAAGAACTATACCTAACAACTAGATAATATCTCCTAATATCTAAATAATATAAAATAAATATCCGCACACATAATTAGGTGAGGATAAATACAATAAAGGTAAATAAAGTACCTAGGTGAACATTAGCTAAGGTAAATACCTACTCTAACAGAATAATCCGACAAAATAAAATTGTCATTGAGAACCTTATTCGACTATAAGACAAAATCATGCCACAAATCTATCCCGCATGACTTTAGCCAACACATCAGCAAACATTGATTGGCTGCGAAGTTGACTCCGTAACCAACGAAATAGATGAATGGAATACCTTTAGAGGTGATCAGAGGTGGTGGTATGTAGATAAATTATCCCATCGGTCCGTAAAAGACATTTTTTTTTGGAAAAGACCACATTTGTGCACTATTTACTGACCCAAGAACCAATGCCCCGCACACAACTACTTGCAAACGGCTCCCAATCCATCGGTGCCATGATGACCGAATGAAGAATTTTTTTGGGACCGATGGTGGATTGTTTTTGATTATCCACCATGCAACAACAATGGTGTTTCTCTCTATTTTTTGAATAAATTATATTGTGAGTTTGTGCTTAATGAGGTCCCAAATTATTTTGACTTTTCTGATTTTTATGGGTGAGGAGGTGGCTCTACATAGAGTAGACCTCATGCACGCATAGGTCAATCAAGGATCCCCATAACCTAAAACCCCACTACCTTTAGTTATCCCTCCTACAGTGAAGGAGGTTGTGGAGATCGACACTCTATATGCATTGAGGAGCTCACCGACACTCGACCCAACATAGTGAGTAGATTACATTTGGTGATGTTGGTGGAGGTGCCAGTTCTAGCACACCACACCACTTGTGGATCATGTGGTGCCGTATGCACAAGCGAAGCGAGACATCATTTGTTGGATCACATGATTTCTTTTCTTTAGATGAGATGATGGTGGATGTTTTTAATCAAAAGGGATCTTGGTCTTTCACAGTAAATGTCAAATAAATATTATATATATATATATATATATATATATATATATACAATAGTTTAATTCATGTTTGAGATTTTAATATATATGTATTTGATCAGACGTCATGTACATACATGTAAAAACTAAATTTTTATTTTATTTTAAATAGCAAGAAGAGTCATGAAGGAAACATCCGGCCGATATGCTAAATACTACAATCGGGCTTATTCTGAACGTAAGTTTCAAGTTTTTGTTAAATTTCAAATTTCATTTGATTGTGCAATTTTATTATTATAATGTTTCAATTGTACATGTACATATTAATATATGTTTATCTTTTTATACTCATGAGCGTGGTAGGTCATGATCTACTATGGGAACCGAGGCTCTCGACACGCATCACATGACTTTTACGCAGTTAGTTTCACTTTACACTTTGTTTCTAATTGTGGAAGTTCACGTGATTATGCTTTGGCTCTGTTTTGTGGTAGTCATGTAGATTAATATTGATTTGTACATGTTTTTGTATAGCTTATGAATGCTAGAGAGACTCCTCCATATATGCAGATGTGGAGGCTCACGTAGATATTGCCATAACATCTACAAATCCACTAATTGAGGTACAATTTTTTTAAATTTGATAAATTTATTTAGAATTATTTTTATTACTTAAATCTACAATATTGAATTTTGTACATGAAATATTTGATTTCAAATTTAATTATTTATATATATCTTACCCTCGTGAGTCTCATCGTTGTCCCTACCACATGTCAACGACAAATTGATAGGATCATGACATTCATGTAAGATTTCACATGCATTTTAACCAAATTCTAAGTTTCTAAATTTTGAATGTATTTTAAAAATCTAGGTGTTAAAAACTTGTTGTTTATGAATGTGTAGGTTACGTTGCAGCTCGCTTTAGAGACACCTAGGACCACATGGATGAAATGCAGCAGTGGCATCTCCCTCCACTACATCCCCAGTGTCATGACATGCGCCTACTTATTGCAGGACGAAGAGAGGGAAGATGTTTCATGATTAGATTCATAGGACATGGATGTACATAGATATATATATGGGCCATTTGGTCCTAGTTCATAATTCTTCATAGTACATTGTATATATAGCCTTATGTGACCGCATGTGGTCCTATATGTATGACACACTTAGTTCGAGACATACACATGTTATGAACTTATATTTTCGAGACATGCATCTAGCACACTTAGTTTGATATATTATATATCCATGTGTTGGTTTTCATAACAATATTACTTCTATGTTTGATTTGACTTCATTGCACATGATATCCTTCTATATATATTAGTTCTATATGTATGTTTGATTTAAAATTAAAAACTATGGTGCAACATATATATGAATATAACGCTACTATGGTGCAACGTTGCATGGTACAATGTTAAGAAATTAAGGGAAGCATGTGTATTCCTCCATCAAAATGGGAAACTTATCATTTTCCTTTTAATTCATGAAAAATATTTCATACTTGTATCTTGAAATAAAATGTCTTCCTCGGGTCATTTGGTTTTTGAACTTTGTATTTAATTTAATTTAATTTATCGAAGGATATTATTCATTTTACCATTGATGAGTATGGTGGTGTATGACCAATCCATCTTTATATCCCCACCAATATCGTGATAGAAACTTTGTCTCAACAATATAACATACATAGCTAAAGATGTCTTCCACAAGTATTTCCATCTTGATTTTCTTGTCAGAAGTCTCAGAATTCTACTTCGAATCTTTCACCTAGCCAAAAAGAGGTAATTATTTTATTTTCATGTAGTAACAATGGCTAATAGAAGGGCTGAGAGTAATACCAATACAGTTAGCAAATTTTATAAGCATGACATTTTCGTAGGCACCAGAGTCAATAATGCAATTATTCAATTTATACCTATCACCAACAAGGAAAGATAGAAATGTTATTATTTCCTAGAAGAGAAGGATTTTAAGCAAAGAAGGTTCTAGGAATGAATGGATCTAGGAGTGGGAAGTGATTCTTTAGTGTTGGTAGGATTCTTGGAACATGTATTTTTACTAATTCCTTTGATAAACTAGATGTGTAGTGCCCACTTCCTTTGAAAACTTTTGATACTGATCACAACACTATTGCCTATATCATGGACATTATTATAGTTTTGATTTGGTATGATGTTAGATGTTCGATCATGGATTATTCGTGACTTTGATTCTTATATGATGCATGATGATTATTAGATACATTTTAGGTATTGATGTTGATATACTTGTTTGACATTGTTATATTATAGATGTTGTTTGAACTTGTGATATTTGGATATTTTTCAGAGACCTAGAAAATGAGAATTGAATTAAAATTGATGATGATATAGTTGTGGATGAAATTGTAAGTGATACTACTGATTATCTTGATGATTTTTGTGATTCACATATATGTCGATGATCTTGAAATTATATTTATATTCATTTGGATGTTCGATATGGCCACGAGGCCAAAGGAGGTATTTGTATTTTTCAGGTTTAAAATATCACAACAAACATCGGGGATTGGAGACCAACCACTTTGGAATTCTAGATGAATTCAACAAGGTCACCATGGCAACTGTATTTTTTGTGTGTTTGATTGTGTTAGGGATTCCCATGGGGGATCACCTTTAAATGTGACCAAGGGATTTTTTTATATTTTATTTTATTTGGTCCTTTGTTAATGTTTGCATGTGTTTATTTTGTGTTGCATTGACCCTTTCATTATTTATTAAATGGTGTGTTAATTAATGTGAGTAATCATATTGTTAAAAGTTAATTAATTAAAATATGTCATAAGAAAGTAATTAATAGAGTTGTTGGCCTTGAATTAAAATGTTGTAAGTAATGTGTAAGCAATGTGTAAGAGACATGTAAGTTGTTTTGGAGTATAAAACACTTCACCTTCTTGAAACTCGAATTTTTCCTTGGTGGCTAATTTTGGAGGATTGTGGGAAAATTTAAACTTGTGTCATACCTCTTAAATTTATTTACCAACCTTACATATGGTCGGAGAGTTAATTTTATACCTTTTTTATGCATTTTTCAAGTCAAGTTGCATGTTTTGATTGCACTTTCTTCATGTTTTTAATTTTAGTGCTTATGGGATGTGGGCTTGATTGGAGTGTGTAAGTAAAACTGTCATATTATTCACCCACCTATTGATTATGCATTGAGAATAAAGTTGACTTTTTTGTTGGGGTTGAGAATGTGTGATGTGGCCTTCTACATGGATCCACCTCATCCTCTTCTCTTCCCTCTTCTATTTATTGAATTCCTTAGCTTGTTTTGGGTTGCTTCACTTTTATCACTTCATTTTGGGAGACTTCCTTTTGGTTTTGGGAGAGCTCTTGTTTTAGGAGAAGTGGGGAATATTTTTAACACTTGTGTTGAGTTGATATTTAGATTGTTTACATTGGAAGGAGCTTGTTGTTTTGAACTTGGAACAAACTCCATTATGGAGAGGTAAGAGCTTAGCTCTCGGAAATGATCTTCTTTCCCCTTTTATGAATATGTACATGTTTGTATGTTTGTTATTGTTTGTGGGATGTTGGGTAGATGGCTAAGAGATGGTAAAGGACAAGACTATGGGGTACTCTTGAGGGAGGCATACATGTTTTGGGGAGGTATAAGTGTGGAGGGAGTTGGGATTTGGGTTCCACCTTGTAAAAAGAAATAACTTGCATTTATTTACTCGTTATGGGGTGCCATAAGAGGTTGGGGAGGCATAAGGAAATGTAAGAAATAAAGGGTACTTGGGGGATACATAATGGTATGTCGTGGATTTGAAATGATATGTATTTCGGCGGTTTGTTCTCGTGGTGATACCCGCTTTCCCTTTGGGAGGCATAAGTAGCATTCCCATATTTTTGCTCCTTTGGCTTGCATGATGAAGCTTGAGTTTTGGTTGTTATGTCTTAATGTGGTTACAAAATACATTATGTTTTGGACCGTGCTTTTAATGTGAAGTTTGCATGTGTTTGTGGAAGCCTGGCTGTTGCCATGATTTGAAACACATCTTCTATTGCATTGTGGTTGGGGATTAGGGGCCAATGAAGAAGGATGTATTCTCCTTTCATTAGATGTCTTGGTTGGGTTGAGAGCATTGCCTTTCCTCTGCCTTTTTGTGATCAAACTGAAATAAATGGAGGATCTTCATGTTGCTTATTTTGGAGAAAAGGAAAAGACAATTTTTGACAAATCCTCAGAGAGTTCTTTTTGTAAACCTTTTCCCCACTTCAAGTGGATGAAATGTAATATGTTTTGTGATGAAGAGTTTCTCTATTTTAGAAATGAAATGGTTATATTTGAAATGTGAAATTGATGCACTCGTTTCTCTCTGCTTTTGAATGAATGAAAAGAAAGATCATATCTTTGTAAGTTGTATTTGATCATTGAAATGATGAAGTTATAAAAGAAATCATTCCAACTGAATAGATGTTGTTCTACATTTACAAAAGAGGTTACCGTTGTTTGAAATCTGCTTTGAAATGTATTTGAAATCCTGGTTTGGAAGGTGTGATCGTAATTATTGCACTCTCTTTGTTTGAAAAACCCATTGTTAAAAGAGAAGGAAATTACATTATTATTTCTACGCTTCATTTTAAGTAAATAATAACATTGTAGTGTTGGATTAGAATGATTTCATATTTTTAATTTTGGTAAATGCAATTGGATTAATTCGAATTTGAAGTTATGGAACTCATTAGAAAATTTCTCATACTTTTGTAATTATTTTATTCAAAATGCATAGAATGACCCTTGCAACAATGAACAATAAAATGAAACATTAAATTGAACTTAATATGGTTAAAATGACCCCAAACAAACTAAAACACTTAAAAAAATTTAAAGAACCTTTCAAATCGAGCAAAGGCAAAATTGCAGTCATTTTTTTTTGTCAAATTGAGAAATTTCAAATGATCTTCAACCAAAAATTAACCTTTCTTTATCCATCCTAAAATACTATAATAAAAACCTCCATGTTTGTTTGGCATGTTGAGAAAGGAAGAAGGTTGAGTTGAACAAAATTTTATAAGTCAAAAATTACCAAGTTTCATTTTATAAGCTCGCAGCATTTGTCTCAAAATTGACCATAAAAAATTTATCCAAATTAAATTATTAAGGTCTCTCAGGCAAAGAGGACGTTGAGAGATTTTTGAAAAGTCATCGCTTTCCAAAATCCGAGTTCCCTAGCAAAATTTATGACATTCTAAAGTTCGCAAAAAAGTGAAGGTTCATGCGCATTCGCCTTTTTGTGACCAGAGTTTCACACGTGCGTGCCTTGCATGCCCAACACCTCTTTAAAGCCCAATGCTTCTGCACCCTTCTTGTGTGCCCAAAGCCTCTTGAGCGCTCGTCATGCATGCCCATGAGAAAATGAACCTCTTGAGTGCCCGACTTGTGCACCCATGACCAAATAACTCTCTTCCGCGCCCATCTTGTGTGCCCATGAAGGAAAGGAGTTGCTTCTATTCCTGTCTTTTACGCCTAGGTGAAATTTTCTCCCACACCTCTCTTTTTCACCCGTGAGGAAAAGTTTCTTTCTCGCACCCTTCTTCCTCGTGTCAAGGAAATCTCGTCAGCGTGCCCCGCAAGAAGATAATTTGTCTATGCTAAGGATGACTTTCACTCTCCTAGTGTTGTGTAGGATGTTTTGATAATCGTCGTAATGAAATCTGGAGTTTTGTTGGGATAACTTATAAAAGAAGAAAAAAAGTATTCCTCAACTTTTCCTAACTAAACCTAGGTTGTTCTTGGTCTCGAGTGGTTATTTTTAGGTGGTGTTACTCTTGGTATCGTAGTCCGTGGGTTCAAAAGATTGGACCCTTGGGAACACTAGAAGACTTGAGATATGAACTTTAAACCTAGTACAATATTAAACCTAGCACACTTTCAAATATAGAAGACAACTTTGTTTGAAATTACGTAATTAGTGAACATGGAAAGTCGAATAAAACCTAGAAAATGAACTAACTCTTGCCTTGGTTTGTGCAGGAGGCACGACAAAGACAAGGGGTCATTTCAGATAGATATAGATATACATACTCTAGGTCATGCTGTAGCAGCTATCTTACCACAAATTTTACACACTCTCCAAGATGTTAATGCCACTCTACGCGGAGGAACGGTAGGAGCACGTTCAGTCAGACATAATAGGGTGACATCCATTGAGGCTCGTGCATCTCCTCGGCATAGCGAGGAGCATAGAGGAGAGAACTCCCATGTGGAGTCACTCGAGTAGATTTTCCATAGAGGGGAAAGGGAGACCAAGTTTCAGGACACAGAGATAGGTCTCGAGCCCAGGATTAGAGATGAGCATGCAGGAGACCTAGGGGTCGTCAATATAGCTTCGACCACATTAGAGAGATCCCGAAGTTACGGACATCACATTATTATGGTAACATAGGTGGATTTCAGGTAGAGGCCTAGTTGGTGAGCTTGAGTGGATGCTTCAAGCTCTACCTTGTTCTAAAGTTAACACAAAAGCTCGTGTTGTGATCCATCTACTGAGAGACGAATCGGTGTCCGGTGGAGGATACAGAGCAGAAGCTCCATGTTAATTATGAGACAATTACCTAGGATCTCTTTGAGGAACGCTTTAGAGCAAATATTTTCACGGAGGTTTATACAATAGAGGATGACGAGTTTCATGACCTTCAATAGGAATCTCTTAGTAGTAGTAGAGTATGAGAGAAGATTTCTGTGATCTACTCCAGATATGTTGATTACATGCAAGATGAGTAGGTATGGATCCACATGTTCATACGGTGGCCTAAATATAGACATTAGAGGTGCAAATATGGATCCATTGTCCACAGACATTAGCCGAGGCCATTAAGAAGGCCTATATAGCGAGAGGAAAATTGGGGGAAGAACCACGGGCTGAGACCGAGTCCTGAGCCGCATCTAGCAGATGCAGACAATAGATCGAGGAGGCGTACATCCTCCTCATGGTGGATAGGGCTCAAGCATATTCATCCTTTAGACCACAACAACAACAAATTCCCCCTACCTTATAGACCTCCACAAATATTTGATGCACAGAGGGTCGGAGTATGGGGCCTTCTCCTGTGGGTCCCATTCGGACACAGGGAGCACACTAGAGCTCACCAAACAGAGACCTCAACAGCAGTCCATAGTTGGATCATCGTGATCCACACCACATACCTCCGCAGTACCTGCTGGACTTGCTACACATGGGAGAGGATCAGTGGTTTGCCTTGCAGTTGCTGTTGATGGACATTTTTGGAGAGATTGCCCTCTAAATATCTTAATAAGGGTAAGACACGTATCTCAGAGTGTACCATCAGTAGACATGGGACATAGTCATTAGATCTATATAGTGATCAAGAACCACTATGCTAAGCATCAGAGTACAATTATTGAGACCACAGGTAGCATTGGTGGTATTCCTACCTCTATTTTGTTTGATTTTGGTTCTTCAGATTCTTTTATTGCACCATCTTTAGTCGAGTGATGCAGGCTGGTGGTAGTTAGGCAGGGTCTTAGTTGGGACATTGAGATGGCTTCAGGAGCCAAGATCTTAGTGGACTCCTTAGTCAAGGAGTGTGTAGTGGATTTGGGACCTTTCACCACTACCTTGGATCTTCGTATCCTTCCTTTGGGCTCATATGGAGTTATATTGGGCATGGATTGGTTGTCTGCACATAGGGCCAGGATGGATTGTTACCATAAGACTATATCTTATGCAGATGATCTAGTAGTTGAGTCGTGATCTTAGGGGTTAGGAGACTGTTTCCATTCGTACAATCTCCACTATGTAGCTCAAGCGGTGTGTGATGAGTTGTCGATGTTTGCTTTCACGATCGATGATAGATATGAGGATGGGTCTAGTGGGCCATCGGTAGATGATCATCCCATTTTGAGATAATTTTCAGATGTCTTTCCAAGGGAGTTACCAAGGTTACCACCCCATGTGAGTTTGATTTTTATAGATCTGGTTCCGGAGCAGAGCTCATCTCATGGGAACCTTATCTGATGACCACACCAGAGCTCGTGAGCTCAAGTCAGCAGCCTCGAGGGCCTTCCGAGAAATGCCTAATCCATCCTAGTGTATCCCCTTGGGGTGCACCGTGATTTTTGTGAAGAAGAAGGATGGATCCTTGTGGTCAGTGTCTTGATTACCACCAATTGAACAAGGTAATGATCAAGAATCATTATCCCCTTCCATGCATAAATGATTTGTTTGATAAAATGAAGGGAGACACTATTTTCTATAAGATTGATCTTAAGTCGTGCTACCATTAAATGAGGATTACTGGAGGCCGATATTCATAAGATCGCCTTTCATACGAGATATGCGAACTATGAGTTCAAGTGGTGCCTTTTGGTTTGATGAATGCCCCATAATATTTATGAGTTTGATGAATGGGGTATTTAGGAATTTTTAGATCACTTCATGCTCATCTTCCTTGATGACATTTTGATTTACTCACATACACGTGAGGAGCATGAAGGGCACCTTCACCCTCGTTCTTCAGTGTCTTCGTGAGAATGAGTTTTATAGGAACTTGGATAAGTGTGCATTTTTTCCAGGAAAGAGGTACAATATTTGGGTCACATCATTTCTAGGAAGGTATCACAAATGATCCTTCTAAGATTCGAGCTATTGTGGATTGGCTAAGACCCACTATCGTGACAGAGGTGCACAACTACATGGGGTTAGCAGGTTATTACAGGAGATTTCTTCAATATTTCTCTAGGATTACCCACCCCATCATTTCTCTTCAGTGGAAAGGGAAGAAGTTTGTTTGGATGGATAGATGTGAGCGGGCCTTCAGGACATCAAGGAGTGCCTCACGAAAACACTCATTCTTGTAGTCCGGATCCATAGGGTGATTTTTTTATATGCACGAGATGCTTATTTGGTAGGACTTGGAGGCATGTTGATGCAGGGAGGCAGAGAAGTAGTGGCCTTTGAGTCTCGCAAACTCAAATATTATGAGCTTAATTATCCGACTCATGATCTTGAGCTTGCGGTAGTTGGCATGCCTTGGTTCGATGGAGACACTTTCTTCTTGGTCGAGATTCACACTGAAGGACAAATCACTTTGAAGTCTCCACCATCTCTTCACGTAACCCAATCTCAACGCTCATCAGTGGCATTGGATGGAGTTGCTTTGTGAGTATGATATGGAGATAGATCATGTGAAGGGAAAAGACAATGTGGTTACAGATGGTCTCATTGAGATGAAGACATGTGGTTATGGCCACTTCGGTGGGCACATATTTACGGAGTAGGATTCTACAACAGCCTTCCTCTTGATAGCTTCTACATTGCGGTGAGAGCAGAGATCGAGTCCCGCAGACCCTCGAGGGTAAGTTTGATGGTTTCTCATTAGAAGTAGATGAAATTCTCGTGCACAAAGGTCAGATTTTTGTTCCCAGTGATGGAGGCTTGAGGCGGGGACATCTTGACAAAGGCACATCGTGTACCCTATTCAAATTCCCATCCCGGGTGAAGATGATGCACACTACTTTAAGAAAGTTGTATCATTGGAGAGGAGTTTGTAGAGACGTGGCTCTGTTTGTGTCACATCAAGTTTAGAGTGCTAGAAAGTGAAGGCCAGAGGCATTAGCATCCAACTGGCCTTCTCTTTCCTCATGCTATAAAGAGAATGGAAGTGGGACACCATTTCCATGGACTTCATTATTGGGCTACCGATGTCGAGATATCACCACAACACCATCATGGTCATGGTGGATATATTGACAAAGTGGCTCACTTTTCTCTGGTGAAGACCACTTATATAACTAGTGTAAAGTGGCACGAGTTTATCTAGATGAGATCGTCAAGTTGCACGGGATTCTATAGAAGATCATTTGTGACCGTGATCCTTTGTATACTTGCCATTTTTGGACTACCACGCAACACACCCTCGAGATGAAGATCAAGTTCAGCACGAATATCACCCACGAGATAGATGGATAGATGGAGCTCGTGAATCAGATTTTAGAGGATATGCTCAGGGATGTATGTTATGGATCATCAATAGAGATGGGAGGAGTACTGTACTTGGTGGAGTTTTCCTATAATAATAGTTTTCGGAGTTTTATAGGCATGGAACCTTTTTAGGATTTGTATGGAAGAGAGTGCGGGACACCTCTTAGGCTGGGATAGGTTAAAGGATAGGATTTCTCTTAGACCAGCTTTATTACGAGACATGGAGCGATACATGGTTTTGATCGACAAAGACTGCAGGAGGAACATGACAGGGTAGAAGAAGTATGCGAGATCAACATAGCAGATCGTTCGTGTAGTTTTGATGTGGGCATGAAGGTGTTCCTTT